>JAPEVF010000243.1:0-60736 GCA_029747585.1 Pleurotus djamor | reverse complement strand
TTTCCAGCAAACAGGAGTGACTACTCAGAACGTCGACTCACGCTTGACCATGTAAGTCCCTTTCGTGTGGTTTCTGAATCCATTCTGACATCCGTGATCGACGCTCTCAGCTCTTCAAGGAGGTCAACCCAGGTGCAACGTGAAACCGAACCGCTCTCAATCAATCTACGAATACTACATCATGACGAAGGCATACTACCGAAGAGGTTGTGGCGCTACAGCAGAAGAAGCGAAAGCAATTATGGCGACCGTTAGCATGCGGCACACCAAGTTGATCTCGTTCACAGCGAGAATAGCGTTAGTGTGAGTGAATCGAGTTAAAACTACGTGGTGAACGTACTAAATATAGGTGGCAGCGAACGAGCGCACTACAAGCATCCGTGGTCGACCATCAGGGGGTACAACGCAGAAGGTTGGATGGTACTGACTATGCACGTTTTCGACGAGGAGGGGAGGGATCAACGTTGGAGGACCAGCAAAGAAGCCATGGAGAATATGAAGAAAGGTTCGAACAAATGCGTGAATACGTACTTTGTTGAGGGACTGTTCAAGGCGGTGAGTGTCTTTGGTTGAACGAATGTGTTATACTGACGGAATCAAATAGATTCGATTCAATAAATCTACCCGGACGGTGAGCAATGCAGAGTCGTAGTGGTGGGAATCGAGGGGATGAGAAGAAACGGCGACGAATCTATTAATTATCTTGTAGACATTGAGATGCTGTACTTCGGATGAAAGGATCGTGCGGAATCTACTAAAAATCTTGTATATCCCAAAGCGTATATCGTTTGTGAAATGATCGTGATTTGGATTTCATCCGGATAGGTTCCTTCTATGTCGCGGTGAAGGACAGGAGAGAGGGGTTCATTCAGGAGATACAATTGTGGAATCGGGCGAGACTCATAAGGCAGCGATACGCATTGGATAATTTCTAACGGGTAATATATACAGCGTAACGTACACCTTTCAACATACATACAAGGAGGAAAGCGTGGATTGGGGAGGAGAGACGGAGAAGGGGAGCGATAGGAGCGAGGGAAAGGGGNAAAGAGGGGAAGGGGAGCGCAGATCAAGCTCAAGGCACAGAAGCCCTGAGGGAAAAAGAGCTGGGAGTAGAGGGAGAGCGGGGGGGAAAGCGCAGATCGAGCTCAAGGCACAGAAGCACTTTGGCCAAAATGCTCGCTCGCTTGAAAAAGAAGCAGAGTCGCTGATCAGAAACAGATGAAGAAGGCGAAACAGTCCCGAAAAGGACCAAGACTTACCGGATAAGGGAGAAAAGAAGCAGAAAATGCGGAAAAGATGCGGAAAAGAAGACTGATGCAGAAGCCGCTGATCAAGCTCAAGGCACCGAAGCATTTCCTGCGGGGGACGGTAGATGATAAGAACGAGCCTACACTCCGTTTCGGCCTCGTAACTACCATCTTCCAGTCCTTGACCACCTTTCGTCATTCGAGTGCTCAATGAACGGCATGAAGCAAATAGCCTTGATCATCGCATCGTGTGCTGTACTATTCATCCTCTCTTCGTTGGCTGTCTGCTGCATATGTAAACGGAACGCCAAGAGTACCAGCAGACGCAGAACGCGGAGTCATTCGCCTGGTACGTATGCCTTCGGCGTCCCCCCATCACGCCGTTCCCATACAATGTTGAAGTACTGATATAGATTCCCCTAGACAAAGACACCACTGATAACGACATAGAAGCGCAGGAACTGGTGTCGTTGGGGTCCGTCGATGGACCTGAGATGCAAGAAACTCCTCTCCACAGCGCGAGGCTGCACTCTTTGGACCACAATCCCTTTGAATTTGAAACTCTACGCCGAATGTCAGATAAAACACCTCCCGCTCCGCTTTATCACTATTAGCTTCATGTTGGGAAAGGTGACGCAGTAGGGTCTGTGCCTCTGATCAGTCACTTCAGAAACATTTGTCTTCCATTTATAGAGTTTATAAGACTGTTTTATGCTCCGCCTAATTCCTCCAACTCTTCCCTCATGCTGTCTTCGCTGCAGGACTTCTGACAACAGCACTCATGACACCACTCGAAGAGACTGGCAACTACTTCCATGTCGCCAGTGTAGAGCAGCAAAGGGAGCTGTGAGCTACGCTCCATCGGCGTTTTCCCGGGGTTGAATATCCTGAACTGATCCCTCAGCTTGACGTCGTCCCCAGGCAACGGCGCCCCAATGTAAAGTAGGTATCTGTTTGGACGAGGACCTGTTGCGTGTAATTGATAATGGCATTTCTCTGGATCGAAATCATGGCCGGCGAGGTCAACGAGAATGGGCGTTCCGCCTCTGCTTTGGTGCTTTCCACACATCTTGGATCTATCGCGAGAGATATGGGTGATGGTCACCTACAAATGACGTCGGTGAGAAGTCTTTTCAAAGAGGTCAAGTCAAAGAAGAAAGTTGCTTACGTGACAGTGAGAGGGTATTGACTGTATGGACTTGGGAAGCGACATCTGGAGCTCGCCGGCAATGTTGGTAGCGTCCAATACACGTTGAAAAGCGGAGACTAAACCTTCTCCATATTGAGGAGGGAGGCAAATACCGAGTAGGGAAACCAGGGCATATACCTTGTCTTCCTCCATCGTCGTTTCGCGATCCTTAAACCAAACGAGGAGAATCATGAGGTAGAAAGGCGAAGGCTTGAATGATTCGTAGAGGTAACGGTCGAAGTTTCCAAGATCACGAAAATATGAGTGATTGTGCAGTTGGCCAGATCCATCGGCTGTTCTTGAAGCCGCCAACACAAGGCGCCGTCCGACAGTGTCCTCGATATCCAGGGACTCGTGAAAAATCATTTGACCAATGAGTCCCAGGATATCCATGGCCGCATCACTACTCTTGTCCAAGGATTCGTAATGCTTCATGAGCCCCGCGGCGTGAAGGGTCCTATCTTCATCAATACTGTCCACAACCGGTACACCAGACCCAATTCGCGGGCGAGAACCGGGATAACGAAGGATATCGTATGTTGTCGGTGTGATTCGTCTCCAGTTGCTGTAGAAAAAAGCCATCTTCTGTGGCCCCAAGAATTCCTGCATGGTCCATCCACGAGTAAACCACGACGATTTGGTGAAATCGCCCGAAGGAATATCGGAGAGATAAACGATGCAGACTTCGGAGTTACGATACCACCAATACATGGCACGAATCGCCACGTCAAGCTCCTGGCCGTCCTGTTGATTGATACATCCACTGTCAATCCAGACGTAGCGACACCCATACTTGGCACCCGAGGCAATGTTGCAAAAGCCACGAAACTTGGGATTAGAGGTGAATTCAGATTTGGAGCTACTGAACGTTGGTTCATTCTTGTCCCACCGATGAGACAGTATGGCGTATTTGATTGGGACATCAAACTCAGTGATAAATTCCTGGGATTGAGTGTCAAATAGCCGAAGGGGGTAGCGCTCGCGGTTCTGGGGAGACAAAGACAGCGGAGAGAACAGTTTCTCAATGATAACCTTGGCAAAAGSAAAGACGATGACTTACTGAGCTGAAGCTGTCGTCGTCACGTTCGTAGTTAATTTGATCTAGGCATTCTGGATCATCCCCAGGAGGTGGCGATAAATCATTTTGGAGCTTTGGGATACATGTCAGCCTGAGGGACGAAAATGAGTGTGCAGTCTCCTACGTACCACATGGTTATAGATCGAGAGTAGGGTAAACGTATCCGGGGGTGCATAGAAAGCGTCGATTGATGTATAAATCTTGGATTGAGTCTGGTTCCTCGGATTTTGGGCCGCAGGCTTTGTACCACGTAAATACATCCCAACGGAATGATTCCACAAACGATCCCGGTCTTCTGTAGAGTTTTTGGAGTTTCTTTGGTTGGAGCCATCGCCATAGTCAGAGATTGGGCATGTCGAAAGCGCGCGCACTACTTGATCCATCCAGCCAGAGAGAGAAAATTGGGTCGGGACTTGTATCATGCAGCACGGAGTTCCATTGCTTCTTATACGCAGAACGCTGGTGGAAGGTGCGAAATTGATCTGATGGTGATGTGAGGTGTACGCGGAGAAACTTTTRRCCTACCTGTATAAGGCTCCATAGCTGTTTGAGCCTTCGACAGTGTGTCCAGCACTGTGCACTGGCGGTGGCTCATGGGAAGCTCGATTCGGATTTGATTTCGGTTTGAAGGTAGGTTGCCTAGCGGTGGCGTGAGAATGACTGAGTACATCCTAGTCCGCTTCCTCCGCGGGGCTTTCCCCGTCCATCCCATTTCTGTCCTGACTTATGCCTAGGGCTGCCTAGGGGAAATGTCAGTGCGAACTYGAATGTCTCTTATCAGCAAGTGACTCGTCGGTGAGAAGATCCCTCGGCTTACATGTGTACCTAACGAGAAAATCCTGAAACTCCGATGTTAGGCGGTGTGCACCGCTTGACGAACCTCGCGCGACGGCCACTCTGATGATGCCCGAATGTACAAGGTTGAAGTCTCCGATGACATTGTCAAATGGCTATTATAATGAAAGCTGTAAAACTCGTCTGACTCCGTCAATTCGAGAACTGGTATTAGTAAATTCCCTCACCGTGAACGCAATGACTTTCTGAAGGAGCAAATGAGTGAGAGTATGCCATATCCAATCAGTTGACTTTGGCTGTAAATTTTGCTTGATATCTCCGTTTTCCGGAGTCCGAGTAAGTACTGAAGCTTTGAAGCCTGAGATCATGAGAGCTAAGTCGCGCTGATTACATGTCCTACGATGGGGCAATCAATGTGAGTTGCAAGTAAAAAAACGGTGAAGATTTATGTGGTGGACGCCTCAACGACGCCTGATCCAAGCCCAATCCGCCTATTTCAGCTGCGATTTCGAATATTAACGTCCAGATATCTTCAGTATGACATTGGCATAGGAGATAGGAAGGTATGCTTGAATATATACTGCACAGAGTCGCCAAAGGACAGACCGGCATGATACCGTCCCAAGCGTGTTGTTGAACGTAGATAAGCATTTTGATTTGAAAGGAAACGAAGCCAAGGCTTAGCGGTGGCGTGAGAAGTTGAGTTTTGCTAACTCACAATGTCGTTACCCCGAATTTTGACCTCTTGATTCTCATTTTTGTGCCGCACGCCATCATGCATCAACTGCTACACTGCGAGTCAGAGATAGGACACATTCAGAAGATATGTGAGTTTTCTACTACGACATATCCCGCATTGGCTCACCTGCACTCGTTTTTGTCACAAGTCAACGCTACGCTGGTTCTAATACTAATAGCACGGTCCTTGGTTTGGAACAACGCGAGATATCTAGATAGAAGAGAGATGAATAGCTTCAGGGCTTGGATACGCGACATCCCATCGGTGCGTTGTCTGATCGCGCCGTCTCTGTACGTATAGCTCAATTCATCCCTCGATGTAGATGCCGTCCTTCGTCGGAAATATATACTAAAGACGTCAACGTTCCAGCTTTCTGCGATCACGACAAAGAGAAACCCATCATGTTGGGACTCATCTGGCCTACCATGTGCGCCTTTCTTTCANCCATCCCGTTCTCCCCCTCCCCCCTCCCCAACTCCTCTGTGATACTTTCGTACTAACTGGAAAATCGTTTTCAGACTGTCGACCCAAACCGATCACACCCGACTCAATCTCTGCACTCGCTCTTCGAGAATCGCAATCTCTCCCCGCACAAGCGACCTCCAGTCGAAGAGAGTGGGCTCAAGTTGACGGTGTCATCATCCATCATGGCCCTTCGATTTACCCGCCTGCCCCATGATATAGGAATCCGGATCTACTGTTCGAGTCAAGTCAACAGTTTATATGTCTTGGCCTCTCTGATCCCCCATCTCTACGCCACATGACATCAACCTCCCTTGCGTTCCCTGATCAACTGATTCAATTCTCAACACGAACCTCGGAATCTGCGTGTTGATCCGCAGCTCGGGATGAACAGGCCGCGACGAACTTCAAAACGAACCAGAAGCAGTGGCCATGATGTCGAGTGGGATGTGGGAGACAGGTTCCTGGGGAAAAATTGAAGGCATCGAAACACTTACGCGTCTACGGGCCCTTCTACCCCTTCGTTTTCGCCGTTCTGTCCCAAGCTACATCCCATGATACTCTACATCCGCGATCAGCATTTCGCCGAAATCGTTTTCCTCAAGAGGTAAATACGCGCTGCATTGATACAGAAGGTTATCGGGAGGCGATGGCAAGGGCCACCGCGCTGAAAAGAATGTTGAAAGGTGTGTTCATGGTGGTCGGTGAAGAAGACAGGTGTCGAACTCACCTCGCGAGTCGATGGAAGAGAAGAAACATCCTTTCCACATGGTCGTTCCGCTCGTTGTCGCTCATCCCTTCCCAACCCGAGTTATCCCTTACATTGACACCTTCCACGCATCCATTCGACGATCTCTCTCCCCTTCAACGACACCCTTCAATCCCTTCGCCTCGCTGAGTCCACAGCATGTGGAGCTTCGCGTCTGGCTTTTTTGACGCTGGCACAGGGTTGTGGGGCATAGCTGAACGCTCTCTCGAACGGGAACTCAAAGCAACGAAGGCTGCTTGGTCTTGAGGCGGATGGTGGGGATATTGTGTCGCCTCGGTGCCGGCACTGGTGCTTGGTGTTGTAGGAGAGTTATGGAAGGAATCGCGCGACTCCGAGATCAATTATTACCACCACCACCAACGCCTGCTTGCCATGACCTCCGTGTCGTCATTGTCCCTTGGTAGCCAATTCTCTGATGCTGCTAGAGGGTTTGGCAAGCAGGAGGACGAAGATCGTACTCTATACCGGCTGTGCATCCAAGCTCTTAACGTTGGCCTCGAGTTTGATGCTCGAAAACCCACGGATTGGCTGGTCTGCTGCCTTCTCCCTTGCCTGTCCCCACCACAATATGCGAACCCTTCCATGCTCCACCTACGCTCCTTCCACCTCCCCTCAAGCAGCATTCAACACTGCTAGCTTTCGCTATGGTACACTTCACAGCTGGCTTGTCACCCTTGGCTTCAAAACGCAGTGTGTACTTCGCTGTCTTTGGAGAAGGAAGAGGATGAGGATTGACGGACTGCTCAGAATCGAGATGGACGATGAAGGTACCCCAGTGGGCTTGCCGTACGCACGAGGTTGACGAAGAAGACGGAAAACCCCTCAAGGAAAATCGTCGCAACCTGGAAGCTTCGCTCGGTATTGCAAAGTCTCCTCCGCCACTATCCTGCCAGGAGAGTCTCCATGGTTACGGCGCTCCTACTTGTCCACGCTTGGTGCTTGGAGAAGACACTCTTCTGCACAGATGGTAGACGCAGAAGTGACAGGTAGGCACGATCGCTCCTCCTTGGACTTGTATACCCAACTCTCAAGCCTCAGTACTCAGTACTTATCCTCCTTCTCCCGTCTCCCGTGTCTGTTTATATGTTGTAAAATTGCGCCATCATTGTTTGCTTTCCCGTGGACCTTGCTCACTTCCTCTGCGGATTTTCATCACCTCGAACTTTTTGTTTATCCCTTGGCCTCTCGTACTTCCGCTACCTCCTCTTGCCGTTCTTGTCCCCACTCGAGTACGATACAGTATCAAACCAGTATCCCGTCAGCACTCGTTGGACTCTTTTAATCCATCCATCTATGATCGGCGTATTCAGATTGCCTCCTGAACCTTACATATCGTTGTACCCACTGGAATCTACCAATCCTCCCAGCTCCCAGTTCCAATCAATGCATCTTTAACACTTCAACCTTCAACTACAGTCGTTGCTGCCCTTCCTCAAAAGTCGTCCTGCGCGGACTCAGTTCTGAAGTCGGCCTTCGCAAGACTTGTCAGACAGCGACAGCGACCGAATAACTACCACGGGCTACAGTAAGCCTTTCGTTAGCATCGCTTTCCACAGATCCTAACATTTAATCAGCCTCCCTGTGTTTTGATCCCATCCCTTTGTCGTCGGTGCACTCTGACTGACCTGTCAGAGTCTTCGCTTTTAAATAGCGCGCAACGATACGATACGCAGGTGCGTCTTTCCACTACCCCATTTCAACTATCACTCATCTATATAACCTTCCAGTCCTTGACCTAACCTTGACCACCTTTCGTCGTTCGAGCTCAGTGGATGGCATGAACCTAGTAGCGGCAATAGTTACATCGAGTTTTGTGCTGTCTATCCTCCCCTCGGTGGCCATATACCGCATATCCATACACCAGGCTAAGAACGCCAGAGGACGCAGAGTACGAAGTACTTC
This sequence comes from Pleurotus djamor, assembly GCA_029747585.1. NCBI lineage: Eukaryota > Fungi > Basidiomycota > Agaricomycetes > Agaricales > Pleurotaceae > Pleurotus > Pleurotus djamor. The sequence goes on along the minus strand of JAPEVF010000243.1, from coordinate 52,552 downwards.
ACCTAGTACGTATGCCGTAGACGTCCCCATATCGAACCGCTCCCATGAAATGTTGATGTACTGACACACATTCCCCTAGATGAAGGCGACATAGAAGCCCAGGAGCTCGTGTCGCTTGGGTCCATCGATGGACCCGAGACGCAAGAAGCCGCTGTTTACCTCTCTCTGGACCACAACCCATTTGAAAATCCACATCGACTGTCGAATACGTCCAGCCTTCCGTCGTACCACACCGAAAACCTCCCTTCATACGCGTCACCTCAGACCTATAGCCTCCCGCTCTATCAACATTAGAAGCAGCTATGTGGGGAAGACCTGGCGGATGTCGGATACGTCCCTACCTCAACCCTCTCTTCTTTGTCGCCACACACATTACCCGGGGTTGCTACATCTCCATGTTCAGTGGTTGAATGTGGACCTCCTTCATGGACGAGGCTGGCAAACGGACGGACGGTTTGAAGACAGAAGACACGACTGCTACGCATATCCACTGCTCCCTTGGCCAATTGGGTACCTTCTAACTAGTCTCTGATCAAAGCATTCGCTCAGATATCCGCATCTTTACATGTGGAATCCTTCAAGGGCACCCAACCCTTGGTATCATTACCTGACACCAGCTCCCATGGCGCCACATTGGAAGTGCTGTAACTAGTCCCGCCTTTCCTCCCACTGATGGTGTATGAAACTAGTGGTGCGGTAGAGGCGTACTATCGATTGCGAGCCCGAATCTTTGTTGTCAACATTGAGCATTTGTATACCTACTACGCTCTCTTTTTCTGTTTCGTGTAGTGATCATTCAAGCACACTATCCTGTGCATAGAGTACTTGCGGCCAATCCATCCTTCCATCACATTTCTCCTCACGAAAGAGACGGTGATTACCGATTTAAGATCCATGTTCATTCTCCGCATTCGATGATCAGATGTTTCGCTGATGCGCCAACCCATCTTCAAGATTATCGTCATGTAACCAAGGACAGCACGCGAGAGGCGACCGACAAACGGGGTTTTATTCGCGCCGAGTCCTGTTGCCTTTGCCTGTCGCTATTGTCTCAACTATACTCTCCTCAGTACTCATCTGATCCTCAAGCGGTTGGTGAGTTCGATCGACTCGTCTTTGTTCCGTTCGACCGATTGATGACCATATGGTTTTGAGCTTGCGTCATACACTTCTAGTTTGTAACTGACCGTCCCTGAGCAAGCGCTGATTTGCGCCCCAGCCGTATTGCACATGGGTCCACCCTTGAATTTCACCGCCGTGATGGATGATGTGTGGGCTTCCTCGATGAGGTCGACCGCCGTCGCACAGGAACCTAGTATGAATCAGCCATTTCTTCTCGATCACATGGTGGTAACGGAGGAGCCTCGCTGCGCAAATAGTGGTCGTTGTGAGATGAGCATTCCAAACGGTCATTGTATAATTAAGGTCGAGTAAATTAGTAACAAGGCAAACATTAGATTGAGGCCCTACTCTATATTAGCTAGGAAATGGGACGAGAAAACGAAGGGGGAATGGCTACATTGGAACAAGCTGGGGTCGCGATGTTGAGCTTCAAACAGCTGGATCATTCGCTTGTTTGATATGAAGGCAAGCTCGATGTGGTCGAGACTATCCTCTTCTTGGAATGGGCGATGAGATATTTCCTCGATGCGTTTACCCTTGGAGAGTCATTGCTGGTGGCCGGTACTTGCGTCGAGCTTGCCTGAGCCATGGTGGACCAAGGGGTTGAAACACGACTACTTTCGACAATGGGGGGTCCAGCTTTTTCCCTCCTTGGTAACGGGAAGAGAGTGCGCTGAGGCTCTGACTCCGGGGTGTCACTGGGTGGAACGTCGCTGTATCCTACGAAGAAGAAAGTAAGTTTACAAAGGACGATCATATTCATCCAACGATACATACCTCCGTCTGTTATATCCAAGGCCGAAGTACGTGCACGCTTCCACTTGAGCTTGACGACGCGGTAAAACACGAAGATAACGATGAGCGCCGCAACGACGGATGCAACACCGGCTATGCCAACGATATCACGTCGTGAGCTGTGGCTTGGGGTGTTTAGACTGGTATCGCGGGGGTGATCCGTTTCCAGCGATCTTGTGATGCGAATCGACGAAGGAGCTTCAACACGTTGTATGGTAGTAGGGTCTGAAATATGTGTCTCAGACAATGGAAAGCTGGCGCTTAAGGAGACATACCAAAGCTCTCGGATGCACTGCTGGTCATAGATATCTTCGATGACGCAGTTGATTCAGTCGTTGTATTCACTAACCATCCCTGAATCAGGATCGATCGCCACAGTGAGAGAGAGACGCACCCAAAACTGTAGGCGCATAAACTGTAGTGGTAAGGGTTGTGGCGTGGTGAGTTTTCTCTGTATTGCACATTAAGGCAATACTGCCTTGGCGATAGCTCGAAGCCACTTAAATATCTCCCCGATTGACCACTCCTTATTCCAGGAAGGGCAAACATCGCTCCCAAAATACGCAAAGATCTATTTTCAGTCCTACAGAGGGGCGAGGGCAAGACGAGGCGACAGCTTTCTCGACTCTGTCCCCCCTTGTACGTGATCGGTGAGGTGATTCTGAAGAATTCCACGATGCTGGGCCCGAGGGGACCCACAATATCAGGGGTTGAGAGACGTGAACAGTTGGTAGCGTCCAATTATTGTTCAAAGGTACCTGCGACTCCGAACTCGGATGAGACGTAGCAAAGATATTCAGATACCTCCGGGTCTATCATTACGTGGACGTTTCCCCGGGAATACAGGTTCCGTAACATCGTAACATCGACTGATTCGCGAAATGTGTATAGAGAATGGAACAACGCACTGAGATCGGAGGTATATTGCAACTGTTCGAATCTTGCGGTAAAGAAAAAGTGTCAAGTGTTAGGAACGAAGAGACAAATACCGACTAAGGAGCTTACGCTAGGATTCGGTCAGCGGAAGCAGTTGCTCGGCCACGCATCCTCTGTTGTGTAAGTAACATGGACTTCAGGCTTTGGCGACCGGATCAGTACGATCGATCGATGCGCTCGATCATGGCGCCGTCGACCTGATGGTTCATTGACGGCAACGGTAATCAACATGGCTGGGAAAAGAACAACTCACCAAAAATACTTCCCCCGTTCTCATCGCTTTGCTGTACTTGCCGTAAGCTCGATGCATACGCGTCGCGGGAAACGACTCAACAGCCGTTGGGATAGGATTGGGAAAATTCCGGTATCTGATGGGTTGCGTGAGATGAGTGAAGTGCCATACGGTCAGTTTGCCAGCATTGATGACAAAAGGGCGTAAGAAATGACAAACATACCAAGCTACAATATTCGCTGCTTTGAAACCGTCGTCATGCGTCTAAGCGACCTCTGAAGAGATAAAACACGGCTAAACTTCAAGTTTGTTGAGCCATCCTTCGTAAACTCAGGTAGTAGTTCTCCGGCGTCGCTAAGAATAAGTATTCCAAGGACACCAAAAATAGACAGAGCGTCCTCGGGTGCCTTTAATGACTCGCATCAGCCTAGAATGAACTATGAAAAGAGATCCACATCCAAGCCGTGAGTGAGAAGGGTAGATAAAAGGGAGAAGAAGTTTGGAAGAAGTACAACGAAACGGACCAGTCTGCCAGGTGCATGGAGTTCAGCAATCAATCAGGATGCGATGAATGTGACGGGGTCAGGTTCGTGCGTTGCTACGTGCTGAATATCCAGCCATTTTAGCAGGACTCTTGGGCTAGGAAGTTGGAACACGGTGGTTCAAAGGCAGTACTGGCACTGACAAACAGGAAACGAAACCGAGCGGGCGCTAAACTCAAAGGGAGGCAATCCAATAGACGCCTCGTTCAATTTTCTTGACTCCTTGCGTTCTTCAACCAGCGACGACCATCGTCTATTTCTGGTGAACCAACTTGGCATGGCTCTATTCGGTCTTCGCTTCAGTCAGTCGCATGTCAACCTCCTTACTCTACATTCATTTTATCTGTGCTGAGCTTCGAATTTGTTTCCTGCAGCCAGCCTCCAGGATCTCAGGATTTCGGGCAGGACGTCAAGATGACAGGTCTCTGACCACAGTTCAAGAGCGAATATGCCTTCCACAGCACGTCTAGAGCCTTTGGCTGACCCTGGGAGAGACACAAGTCGTTCGATGGTTAGCTGAAACGCACGGTTTAGACCTGTGCATTGCGAGGAGGGCTAGATGGAAAAGCAGTAGGCTGCGTTGTTGCTCGCTTGTGGGGTACGTTTACTTCGTAAATGTTCTTTTCTGTACATGCTAACGGGCATCTCAAAGATCCCGTAGCTCACAACTCGGAGTCCATGTTGGTATCAAGCCTAACCCGACTGGAATTTTCATGTGTTCGACACTTTCGCACCCTTCTCTCGTGGGAGAGCCTATCATCTTCCTGCGTACGTTTCTCACTTCGATTGGATTGCTGAATATTGGTACTGACACGCCCATGACTATGTAGCCTCTACGATGCCTCCGAAACTACTCTGAGACGTTCCAACAGCTAGTTTTCGCGTTCGGTCGGCGCTAGTTTAGGTTTGCGAATCAGTTCGCTTCCTGCTCGCTTCCATCTGCTGAAGTCGACCAGGAGGATTGGATGGTGTCGGGGATATAAGCTCATTGACGGTGATATACCTCTACCTAGTCGGGTTCGCTCCCTTGATCTGTGCGTCTACTAGTCCCGATGTTAACTTCATCTCTCACCTTTCATCTTCAGCTCCTCGTTTAAGCTCAGGATGCAGTTCTTCAAGACGGCTACCATCACCATCCTGGTCCTCGCTGGCACCGCCTTGTCGTCCCCGGTGCCATCTTCATCAAGCTCATTGCAGTCCTTGAATTTGGAGTTGCCGTCGACTCCTCCGGTGTCCCCTTCACCTTTGCCACAGCGGCCTCAAGGGCTCATCTCGCAGATCCATGACTGCGCACATGCCGTTCTGTCTTTCCTCCCACAGGGTATCTTTCACAAGGATAATCCGTATGTTCAACTCCCTATGAGTACCGCAATCTCTCTGATGTGCGATTTATTCTAGCTTCGGTTTCAAGAACGGATGTCCCCTGTTCAAGCGTCCAGCACGACCCCCCACCCCGCCCCCCGCTCCTGCAGTTGACCCCACTCAATGGTAAATTGCATTGAAGCTCCCACAACTTGCTAAGGACTATGTTCATACGTAACCGTACCTCTATCGCATTTGTCTTTGGGTTAGTCCAATCACTTCAATGAACGACGTGACAGTCCCACACTTTCATGTGTGGTGCTTGTCCATGATTCTCCCCTCATCATCGTTTGCTCAGCAGCGAAAGCTGAGCGCTGATGCAGGATGCTACGTCCATTGCCCCTGTCTAATTCCTCAGTTGTCAAGCTATGACCTCGATATGTGCGGCCCGTGACAAACCCATCCTCGTCACCCAGTCGCTTCCAACCGGGCTGGCACTTGGTCTATAAGCTTCGACGATATGTTTTCCTCAAGAAATCGCCATGATTCTCTCCGAGTACGTCAGGTACCCGCACATCCCATCGTTCCTTGCTCGCTCCTACATACGCCAGTCTGTCAAATCGATCCTTGTACTTCTATTTTTATTCATGTTTCCAGTTGGCGGCAGACATAATCCGCTGCGCTCATTGAGCCTGGCTGTTTGCGGGCCTTGTCCCTGGGTCCTGGCCTCGTAGCTTCCTAGTTTCGTGGAGCATGGCTAAATTGCAATTTGATGGTGCGTCACAACGTAGAGATTCTGTCGAGCTGTCATCTTAACGTCGTCCTCGTTCACGTGGGTCTTTAGACTAGGACAATATTCAAGCTATTTCCACCGTCTGAGCGGCGTCTTCGCCGTCGCCGTTCAGAACCGTCACGAACGCGGACGTGGATGAATAGCGCTATCTCATTGCACCTGAGGTTTTCTATATTTTTGACTCTTTGCCTCGGTTTTCATGTTTTCACAAGCACATCTAGGAATCGTCCGCCCCGGTTTCCGGTTGCACGGCAACTTGAACTCTGCGTAGCAACGCTATGACGTTGACATTGCCCCCCACGTTACCGATCACCCATGTCCATTTTGGGTGTTTTAACCTTCCAGGGCGGAGGTGGCGTCGCCTAAAGCGCCTTTTAGCGCCGGCAAACCAGGAGGTTTCAACGTTTCGTGTTGATTCCTCGATCCCGGATCCGACACGGTGCCTCAATTGGTAGAATTTTTCCGTGAAAAAACGGTCTAGGTTCGACTTTGTCAATCCGTATATGTGTCCACACGATACGCATTCCTGGTGATTCCTATTCCCCCCTTCGTCCCTCTCTTCCACTTCCTTTCCCGCGCACGACCACTGCCTCTGAGAGGCGAAACCACTTCCTCCATTCTCAGGTTTCGACGAACGTGCAGCCCTAAAAGATGTCGCTATTCACGGCAAACCAGACCTTGGATAATACGTTGGGGTCGTTGTTTATTGGGTCCATTTTCGCTGCCATGTATGTTCATCTGGCATCTTGAAATAGAACCATCTGACCTTCCTTCAGACTTTACGGATTTACGTGCTTGCAAACGCACTCATACTTTAATTGGTTCTTCAAACGCGACTCTTTAATTCATCGGATCGCTGTGCGTCTCGTTCGATGTATATTCAGCTGCGTCAGCTGACCCAACCTCCGTCTTTGATAGGTCCCCGGGCTTTGGATACTCGATACTTTTCACCTCATTCTCCTCGCCCATACCGTCTATTACTACTGTATACAAGGTTTTGCAAACCCTTTGAAAATCGTGGTGGTCGTGTGGTCCCTCAAGCTTCAGATCGTGATCAACATTGTCATCATCCTCATAGTGCATGGGTAAGTCTCAGAGCTGCACCGCGACCTTTCGATTCTGAACGCTCTTTTTTNCTGTTAGATTGTACACTTACCGCGTATGGTTGCGTAAGTCTTTTCTGAAGAATACGCGAACTCAAACCTGATCGTTTTCGTTGACAGTTGGAGCTTACCACAATCCGGTTATTGCCTATCTCGTGATGGCCACGGTCGCTGGTGCCTTCTGTAAGCACCCTCTAACTTTTCTGCGCATGCCGAGCGTCGGGCTCATGTTCCTCTACAGGTATCGGAATGGTCCTCGTCTATCATCTCTATACACTCACTAACATCGCCGACCACACATCCATCGGGGTACGTGCCTTCTCTGGCTTGTCTTCTCCTACCAGCTACTTACCACTTACACCTGCAGTGGGCCATCATCGCGTGCTTCGCCACAGCTACATTTGTCGACTTCGTCATTGCATTTGCTATGGTCTACTACCTACGAAGGTCCCGCGGTCTTCAAACCCAGGTCAATTCGCGCATCGCCATGATGATGCAGTTCGTCCTGCGTAGTGGGCTACTGACCAGCGCTACGTCTATGGGGGCATTGATCGCAGTATGTTTTTTCCTATACGGTCGTGACCTTTTCGTCGCAATTCTGATTTCATGTCGCAGTACGTTGCCTCTCCTGATACCCTCATCTTCTTGGGCATCGAGTCTTTCCTCACGAAAGGTATGTTGTGTCCCATTCTTTACATGTCATCCACGAACTCACCTTCCCTCCAGTCTACATCAATTCCTTCATTGCGATGCTCAACTCCCGAGAGCGCATAAGGGAAGAGGAGCCACCTCGCTTATATGTCGGTAGCCTGAGCGGCAGCGGGGAGCGGAGGCGATTCAACAGCCCGTATCCTGGTCAACGCCTTAATGTCGGTATTGACGTTGACGTCGATATTGAGATAAAGGGTGGTGACCGAGATGGGAGCTTGTCTTCGAGCTCAACTCTGAGCGCTGGCGTATGTCTTCTCCATTAATGCCGATATTCTTCAGCTCACTCTCGACATCAGACACCACAGAAGAACGTTTCTTGGAAGATTCCTTCGCCATCGGAATACTCCCCAAGCTACCCTACGCCGGGCGTCATCGCATCGCCTATCCAGAAGGTGCCCCCGACTTTCCAGAGTGACCAACCTTATAAACGATGACCTACCTATCCGTTCCCCGCGATTACCCTGCCAGCGTTACACTTCATTAACCTCTCTTTAACGCCTCTCTTTGTACGACCCTTGCACGCTTCATGGCCGTTTCCACTCATTTGAACTCACACATTATACCTAAACGCCTCCTATAATACCTTGCGATCCTTTACGGCATCTTAACAGTATAATCCAGCCCACATACTCGCACGTACCAAACTTGTATTATTTTTATCATGTATCCAGAACATATTGGTATCCATAGCTTATTGGAATTTTATTGATCGTCAATTGAAGGCTTGATCAAACGACTCACATGCTGTCGCGAGTACTCTTTTGTCAACTGGTTCCACATGGAGTTAGACTGGATTTCCATGCACAGTCTGGAGAGACAACGACAGCGCAAAATGATGTACAGCTAGGCGACCTCGACCTTGGTGAATTCTCTCAAAGTATTGAGATCATCTTTCGATATGTGCTCCTCATGGAGACATACCTCTCGCACTTTGAGGGCCAATGATTTGCGCCGCTCTTTAGTAGATCGGGGAGATCTCTAATGAGGATGACTGGGGTTAGTAGGAACAAGGCAAAGGCCGAAACAAAGCTTCCTAACCAACGGAGGGATCATGGTTTCTGATTGAGATTCCCCGGACGTCCGTGGGTGTTTTCATTGCGAGCAGGGGATGATAGGCGAAATGGTCAAGAAGAACAGGAAAGGCGTTGTGTAAATACATAGTAAGTAGAGAAGTGATCATAGCGGGTAGAGACGACGATGGCCCCGAAATAGTTCAACAGATAATTCCTCGTGGGCCTTGACAATGCTAAATTCGATGGGTGGAAGATCAAGACACAAACGTTTGTCGTTTATGTACGAAACGCGCTTTGACTCGTACTCCGTTTCGCCGACATCCACTCCTTCATCGAAATACTCCTGATACTCGATCGATATCAAATGAACGAAAATTTCATTGTTCTCGAACGAGTCGGGGGCAAGACAGTCCAGGTAGGGCTGATACGCCCCTAAAAAGTCCAGATAAGCATTCCGTCGAGTGATGGAAATCTTCTCCAGCGCGGGCATTTGCTTTCCGATGGTATTGACCCAGAAGTGAGCCTCATTGCTAGGTAGATAACCAACAGTTATTGCTGTGATCTCGGCTAGTGGGAGCTTGTCTAACGAATTCTCAAGTGCGGCGTTGAGATCCACAACTGGTTCGTCATCGGGGTTCAAGTCGAAGGATATCTCTAAGGCACGCTCCAGAGTGACTGTATCATCCCGAGATGAAACACAGCAACAGACTTCGAGGCGAGGAGAAGGATATGTGGTAAGGTACATCGTCAAACCAGAACAGTAGTTGGTGGTTGATCGAGAAGATGATGGGAGGTATGGATCGAGGAGACGGATGCACTCGTCAAGGATAACTTGAATTTGTGGCGTATTCAAGCGGCAAGTAACGCTGAGGTAGCACAGGGAGACGGCTAGGGATTTAAGTGCACCGATTATGATGTCGGAATCGTCTTTCAAAGTCAAATGGGAGAGCTTGGGAAGCTTGATTTTGCAGGCGTTATCAATGGTCGGAAGCGGTAGGCAGTTGAAGAGGGTAAGAGTGTGGACATTCTTCAATCGTCCAGCGACTTTGAAGAACTCGTCATAGGAGGGAAAACGGGTCTGAGAGCCAAGGTACAGATCGGTTAGAGTGCAAGAAAGACCAGGCGAAGTCCACGAGATCCGTAACCCCGAAAGAGTGAGTCGTTTGAGGAGCAGGGGGTGGCTGCCTTGAAATAAGGTGACGGGGAGAAGACTAGGCTCTTCTTGTGGCTCTCCGACATACAAGGTAAGGTCATCCAGCTCGGGGGCATTGTGAGGCAGCTTTTCGAAAAGAAAAGATAGGTCAGAAGCCGATAAACTGAGGCTCATGGTCCCAATTCGATGGTGTTGGGACAGGATCAGATCCAGCGACGCTCGGGGAAGTGGTCTGTCGGCCAACTCGAACGGGATGAACCTCAGCGTAGCGTTTGCGGCGTGCGAGAGATGTTCGGCCAGACCATCTGAATCCGCTCCCTTTGCAGAAGTAGTCCAAAAGGAAGGAGTCGAGGAAATGACGTTGTACCAGCCCTTGCAAACGAGAGCGAGCCTTTGGAGATCTGCGGTGCTCAAGAAGTTGAGTTCCACGCCACAGTCAGTCTTCACGTTGCGGCAGGCCATAAGCAAGATCTCGACGAAGATTTCGAGAGGCAGCTCTCTTTGGCCTCGCCCTAAGCCAAGGGTTTTACCGGTCGTAGACCCGTGTTGAACGAAGAGACGCATGGTTCGGATCGGTGGGTTGATGTTCTTTGAGTAGGAGCAACGAAGTCATTGAGAAAATTTATAAGGATGTAGTTGCTAGGGTGCCACTCCTTGGAAGGGACTTCGTGGGTGGAACAAGGAACATCGGCATACTGAGACACGTCGTACGCGTACGACCGATTACGAGTAGGACACAGGTTCCATCTATCTCTTCTGGGACTTTCTATTGGCCTTCAAGGTCTCAGCTGAAGAGAAGAGAGCTTGAGAGACTTGAGACCGACGCGCGATCCGCAGCAACATGGCGACAAATGTTTCATTTCTTGTCAACGATGGAAAAGGAGTCGTAGTTGGAGGTAAGTCGATTGGAGGAAGCGGAAATACCCGGCGGTCAGATAAGATAAGAAAACAACGGCGCTTGATTGGAACTTGGTTTTTTTTTCAACTTCACCGGCAGGCCCCAGAATTGTTCCAGAGATTGCAAAATATTTGCACGAAGTCCTCCCCAGTCTTAAGCTTCACAGTAGCACCAATATTTTACGGCTCAAGGCAACTGCAATACCTTCTGGAACTAAATGGCTTGCCTGGCCCCGCTGTCTCCTCATTCGGCTACCCGAACGATGTTGGGGATACGCCTCAATGTGACAAGATATCCACGTTCTTGTCTTTTTGCAGTTTATACCCTCATTGACCCTCGGCTTCAGGACTTAAAGCTTAAACCTTCGAGTGTGGTAGCACCAAGCAAGACGATAACGACCTGTCAATGCGAGTTACCTATGGGCATTGTCCACCTACCAGTACAATGGTCTCTCCCGGACTCATTGACCCCCAAATCTCTGGTGTGGTATCCGCGCGTGGATATTTAAAGGTTCGCAATCAGTACATCATCGACCTTCTCATCTCTTCCCCCAAATTCATCAAGATGAAAACCCACCCGATGTCGCTCATCAACCCTATCATTCGTCGAGCCCACCATGCTCCGAATGAAGTACTCGTCAGACTCTTCTTCGCTACCTGCTTGAACAAATACGGCCGGATCGACTACTCCGTCCTCCAGCGACTTGCCTTGGTTTGCAAGAAATGGTACCATGTCGCAACTGGAACACCCGAACTCTGGTCAGATCTTTCATCCTGCTGGGACGCTTCTGTTCTAGCTTCTCGGATCTCTCGTACCTCTACCGCGCCCATCAAGATCGATCGTAACGCAGTGTCCGGCATACCGCTTCCCTCAACTTCGACACATATCATCTTCTCGGAAATTGGTCGTCTGAAGGTCCTCAACCTACCCCTCTTCGAAGTTAGCCTCGCGGAGAACATCGTCCAACTTAATGGTGTGGCTCCTCTCCTGGAATCCCTTGAGTTCTGCCTGCCACTTGGCTCAGCCGCGCAAGTTCTTGATTCCATGGCTATCTTCGGCGGACGTCGCCCTCCCAAACTCCATACCCTCATGCTACGAGGCATCACGCTATCTTGGACATCTCCCTTGCTCACCGGCCTCAGCGAGCTCACGTTGGACTCTCAGATCAGACCGCCAACCTACGCCTACCTTTGCCAAGTGCTCGCCCAAATGCCGTCATTGAAAAAACTCAACCTTCTCTATTGCCTTCCCCTCAGTATTCCAACTTCTACGACCGACATCACTTTATCCCTTCCTAACCTGCGTCAACTCGTCCTCGGTGATGATATCGGGTCGATTATTGTCTTCATCGCATGCTTGAAAGCCTCCCCCCATCACCTGCTCATTTTTGGGACAGCATCCATCGCACAAGTGCCCGCGCTGCTATATCAGTGTGGTCGTATCCTTTCGGCGTTCAAGGACTCTCCGTTGTGTTTGTCAAACCTCACGATTGACACTCCCTACTTGCTCTCGGGACCCACGCTGAGAGTCGATGGTTTATCCCGCAACGCGACCCTCCCTGGCATGCCCCTCCTCACCATTAATGTTGAACTCCCAAAGTCCATATCGATCACTGAGCTGGACTCCCTCGTTGAAGCGACCGTTCAAGAACTCCCGCTTGAGAACGTGGAGCGTCTACGATTGTTTTACACAGTGATCGATTTGTCCAGGTTCTGGCTTGGGATCGTGGCGCTCAAGGCGAAGTATATCAAGGTTTTGGAATTGAACGCAACGACCATGCTTGCATTCGCAGAACCGTACTCCTTTGAGTTGAACCGAAGGCGATTGACGCGACCTCCGGGAGCCGTCGATGACAAGCCTCTGCCATTCGAAAGCCTCCGCGCGATCTTCTGGGAGACCGATCGCGACATTATCACGACCGTGCTTGCGCAATCGCGCCTCCAAGAAATCGACAACCTTCGTAACGATCTAGGTCTGGCTCCCTTACATACCGAAATGGTCTCTTACTTCGAAGGTGCAACGGAGAATATTTAGCTGGGCGGATTTATTGCTGCTTTTGTATTCTTTTAACATTTGGTTCACGTTCTCTTGGTTACGACTCCACGCTCAGCATGTCCCCTTACGCCCTATGTCTATGTAACTATGATATTATGAATATGCACTGTATGAATATGACTCAACCGTACGAGCCACGGAACAACAGAGGTCATAGGGCACGATAGGTCGTAGGGAGTGTGCATTAACAGGATCAACATGACCGCAATCACGCTGAGATTAGTGGGCGAATTCAAGTATATTACCCGCTGAATAAAGACGTCGCTTCATATTTTGGCGTTTGGATTGACGATTAGACTAGGTAGCAAAGTGATAAAGTTCCAAAGACGAAATTGACACGAAAGCGATGTCGGCGAAACCAGTGCGTAAGCCAGAGTTCATGATCATGACTTACGCCCTAGAGCATTACGAGATAATGAAACGCTATGCTGCTTGGGTAGTAAGTACTCACTTCGAGCATAAAATCAAATGTTCGCCATTGTTGAAAAATATGAGCAGATAACCGTCCGAGGTGGAAGAAAAGGCGTAAGGATGTGGCGAAGTTGAGTGAATAATAATTTGAGTGGCAAGAATAAAAGAACCGGCTTAGGACAGGCCCATTGAACTTTAGGGATTCAGCTCCAGGCAATCGGAACATGTACCAAAGCTTTTGGTTCACCTCCAAGTGAGATTCTACGTCAAAGAAGTGTGGAGAGTAGTCATTTTTATAGTGTTTACTCGGCTCTAGATTGAAAAACAAAAGAATGACAAGAGGGGGATTCGAACCCCCGCCTCCATTCGGAGATGAGAAACCCGCACCAATGCAGGCAAGCTTGAAAGCTTGAGTCACACGCCATAGACCGCTCGGCCATCTTGCCCGTTGACAAACAGCCGACCTCCACCCACGCTAGTAGCCCCACAACTCGAATTTCCTAGAAAGGAAGCCATTGAGGCAACGAGTGGTCCGCATCCTTGGACCATCCTTGGACCTTGACCACAATGACTGTAAGTTCAACTCAAGCTTAATCTTTCTTCGTTCATCTATACATACTCCCTAGGAAGGAAATCAACAATCCCCTCCGCACACCACTCCGACTCGCGACTTTTCTTTGTTTCCACAGACAAAGCGCGAATGTCCAATTTTCTCTTTGCCAACCGAGCTTACCTGCAGGATATTTCTATTCTCCAAAGAAAACTCAAGCCACAGCTCTCAGCACGCGGTCGCAAAATGGCTTACCGTAGCCTGGGTATGCCATCGTTGGCGGGATATCGCTCTGAACTGCGCTGAATTGTGGTGTCATATCGACATGTCCCTCCCTGTCGAGCAGATTTCGTATTTACTGGGACGATCACGGCATGCGCCTTTGAAAATCATATCTATCCCCCGAGGACACGGGCCCACAGAGTATCAAGAAAATGCCAACATCATCATGACTCATATCAACAGGATAGGATCATTGCGATTGCACGCAGATTCACCAGAGGTCCATCGAATCCTCCGACTGAACCCCCAAGTCCACGCTGTTTCACTCCAGTCTTTACACTTACAATGCCCCTTGCTCGACGAGGCCTCATCTCGTCTACCTCGGTCGCTTTTCATGAGAAACTTTCCGAATCTTCGTCATCTTTACGTTCATGGCTTCGCCCTTTCCTCCCCACTTCCCCCTTTCCCTCGGCTCTCAGTTCTTGACATCATATCGACAAAAAACGGATCCGCGCTTCCACTTTCGGTCCTCCTAACGTCTCTCCGCAACAATGCTCAAGTTTCCCAGCTACGCTTAGAGGGAATTTTCACCACAATCTCTGACACTGACGCCTCCCAGGTGTTCCTACCTCAACTCTCCGGATTCAACTACACCCTTTTGGATACAGTCGAGCACCGGCACCCCTCGATCCTCCGATATCTCTCCATCCCAAGTCGAGCCAAAGTGGCCATCTACCTCTCCGTTGTGCCCAACATCTCAATASTCSTACMCTAGAGCNNGTTCAACGTTAGTTAAAAGTCCAAGAACCTAGATGAGAGAACGGGAATAATCACGTTTGCTAAGGATTGATTGGAAAATCAGAAACACCAAGGTGTGCGGCATGGCGATCCACTGGGGAATCGATATTACATCGATGAATAGGACATCGGCGAGCCAGAGATGTCACGCACCCAGATTAAGAGCAGTATTGCGAAGATGCTATGATACAATCAGCACAGAAGTTGGACGTTGAGTCCAATGATAGTGCGTACCTTGTCAGGGCGCCGATGCCGACAAAGTAGACGATGAGCTGGCTTATCAATGCGTTCGTCCTAGATATGGAGGGGTGAGCAAGTAGAATCGAAGGAGACCAAAGAATGAGTCAACTTTGAAAACCCGGAACGAGAATGGCTTAGCTTGAGTGCCATCGTCGCTGCGATGAGAATGTCACACAACGCCGCGGTCGACATTTCCACAGTTCCAAACGCCTGAGCGCGAGAAAAGGGAGAAGGTAGGTGCGGCGGCGAGTAGAGTGATTGCAATGTACCTACATTGCTGAAGCTGTTGTGTACGTCGAAGGCTGTTTTTCCGCGGGTACTAAAACTGGAGGTAAAGCGAATTCTACGACGTTCGGGTAGTATGACCTACATGGTGACAATCATGCCTGATATGGGGATGTTTCAGTAAAATGAAAACGAAATGATCAAGAGCTCATACCAATTGAAGCAACTATGCACTCGTTGAATCGTGAGCGTCGAGGGGAGGAGATGGCACAATGAGCGTAGGCGTACTGAATCGTACAAGAGCAAGCAACGCCTGAGGGACTGGCTCAGTTTATGGGCGATATTGGGTCGAGGAAGATGCTCACCAAGACATAGGTTACAGAACGAGTCTTATGGGTCACTGACAGTAGAACCGTGATCTTCAATGATGAACGAAGGACGAAAACAGTAGCTCACTGAGCCAGACACGGTAAACTAACGCACTGAAAGAGATGCGTCAAGTGAAAGAGTTAGAGGTGGAAGGTTGACGTCACGCACGATTGTACCAGGAGCATTGTAAAAGACTGTGCGGAACGCTTTCAGCCAGAGCCTCTCCAAGAAGAAGAAGCGAAGGCACCCACTCCAAAGTAAGTATCAACCTAGTGTTGGGGGTCAGTACTTAGTATCAGCGCATAAAAGACGGAGACGTGATGATGAAGCGTACCAAGATTCCCCTAAGGCACGACGTATCAATACATGTTCTATCTGATGGGTTTCGTTGGACAAACGTACTTGGGTATCTTCAAATCGACCGATATGTTCAGGTACCCGGAGGCGACGCCTTGTGCTAATCCAACCGTCTGTAAAAATTCGAACAACCTATCGTCGATGGCAACGATTAGCAGCTAGGTTGTTGGTGATCACACGAACTGACAAGGTCACTGCAATCTTCGATGCAGCAGGTTAGGACTAGCAGCGGGCGTAGAAATGAGTGTGAGCTGACTAGTATGGTAGTCGTGTTTGAAATCACTTGACGGGACCTGAAATACGAGACCGACTGGCCGAGCATGATACCATACAAACTGGAACAGCGAAGAGACGAGTGAGAAAACTTCCTTCTCTTTGACATGAAGTCGACTGACGGGCATGTTATCATGAGTCCTACACAGGAAGACGAAACAGTCAGGACGTGGCTGGCTTTTGTTCAAGGAAAACCGACCGATGAGGAGGGGCGACGCGAAATGAGCGACAAACGAGAAAATCGGCAAGGACATGGTGAGGGGTGTACGATTCTCTCAAAGACCTTGGGACTTGATGAGGAATTCAAGTCTTCCTTATAAAGCCGCGCTCAAATCACTATCAAGAGAAGAAGTCAGTAGGCTGGAAACGAACAATCCTTCGTGGCATGTTGTGCGAAGAACCAAAAACAAGCAGTTTCTAGCCATGCCTGGATATAAGCTCAGATTAGGACAAGAAGCTATCGACAGTCGTCGAAAAAGAATCTCGCCGTATGCATTACCGCGACGCGGAGGGGAGACTCTGGGGTATGTTGTAAGCCTGGGGTTAACCAAGAGTTAACACCGAATCTTTCGAAGTTGTGGAGGGCTGTCGTTAACGGGAAACGCAATAGGCGTACGCCTGATTTCTTTCATTCAAAGGGTCGAAGCCGAACAGTATGACGTGTTTTGGATTGGGAATGACATTGAACACGGCTACATAAGCGCCTATTGGCACCCTTTCGTCGTTCTGAATCTCTAAACGGCCTTAAACGGCCCGGGAAACCGGTCACTGAAAGCTTGAAGCGTCGACCGACAACTCCAATTCGAACGCTCATCGGTATTGGTCTATCGGTCACTTTCCCAGTCGTCGCGCATTCATCTGGAAACAATGTACTCCCGAAAGGTCATCTCCAAGCTCCGCGTTACGACAGCCTCTGTCCAGTTTCAACGCTCTTGTTATCCGGGGGACGTCATTCCTTGATCCAGACACCTCTTGCACCCATGTACGATGGTCCGAAGGGGGTCAGCCGATCTATCGTAGTTCCCCAAGCCCGAGTGAAAGTCCTCCAGTTCACAGCGTCTACGAAAATGCATGGTATCGCACGCTTTACCACCGCTGGGGGCATTTGACTAGATTTTATCGTTGTCTGTGCTTTGGAAAATCATAGAGCTAACACAATTGCCGTCTTCCTTGGATGGCATCTCGTCAAGGCAAGCAACACAGTGCTTGCTGCCTGGTTTCACTTACTCTTATAATTTCATGACTTGCTGATGTTTCCTCTTTCAGAACCCTCCTTATCAAGGTCCATCTTTGGTTTCACGGTCTGTGTCACGAGTCGTCCTCATGGCTCTACGCTTCATCATCAAGGCATAAACGGCTGGCACCTATAGCGCGCATGCCGTAGCAGTTAGCGATAGCCAACTTCCTGCTTTCTTGCGCTTCGCTGGTCAAGTTCGAAGACCCCGGTTTGAGGGTATCCATTCAGGGGGCATCGCACATTGCTTAGACGCAGCCAATATCCCTGTGGCCAAACGCTCATGGCCCCGTCACGGGCCCTGTCTACTCGCTCGCTCCCAAATTACTTGCCTGTAGACCCTCCTTCCGCCCCCTCAGAAACGCGCCCAATCTCAAGGGATGACATGATCATAGCGTATGTATTGGCCGATCCCAACCAGAAGAACTTAATGACTAACTTATACTTGGTAGTGTCATGGGTCCCACTGGATCGGGGAAAAGCACAGTAGGGTCATTTTACCGTCATCCATGTCCCACATTGGCTCACTATGCCACCAGTTTATCAATATAGCCACAAAATCCAAAAGCGCTGTCGTAGGAGATAGCCTAGAGTCATGCACTCAAGACATTGCTGCCTATGGCTGCCGACATCCTGATGGTAATCGGGACGTCGTTTTTGTGGATACGCCTGGCTTCGATGACACCAACCGATCGGATGGAGACATCCTCAACTCCATCGCCAAATGGCTCGTCTACATGTGAGTGTTAGTTCCTCTATATCGTTTACCCGGATTTCTTACAACCGAACAAGGTACAAACGGAAGATAACGCTCTCCGGTATACTCTACCTCCATCGTATCTCGGATAATCGAATGGCGGGGACGCCACTGCGAAACCTCGAGGTATTTCGAAAGTTATGCGGTTCACCTGCCTTGAGCAACGTTATGCTTACCACTACACTGTGGGGCGAGGTCGACGAAACCCTTGGCCAGCGTCGGGAGACTGAATTGGTATCAGTGTACTGGAGTTCGATGATCATCGCCGGTTCTCGTGTTACCCGCTTCGAACGCACGTATGAGAGTGCCTGGGGAATCATAGACCGATTCCAACACGTTCCTCAGCCGCGACCTCTCCTCATACAACAAGAAATGGTGGTCCAGGGAAAGCTCCTCTCACAAACGTCTGCAGGCTTGACGCTTCTCCAGTGGCTTACAAAATTTATCAATGAAATTCGACAAGCCATTCGTCGCATTGAAGCACAATTACGCTCTTCGACCAATGGCGCGACCGTTCAGACCTGTACCTTGATCGAAGAGCACAAAAATCATATTTCTGTTATGGAGCGACAGGAAAAGATCATACACACAAACGATTCCGCCGCCTCTGACCAAGCACCTCTTCTTGTCCACAACGCGATCCCAAATACACAACTTCAAGGATCTGATTCCGTGACGCAATCCCTCCCAGACAATGACAGTGAGGCAGATCATCAATTGCCCGGCCAACCGCCTCCATCTTCCGGCCATGCTTCCGTAGAAGAACCTTCATCAGTTGTACGTGATCATATTTCTCCTTACTATGAGAACTCATTGTAATTCAAGTCGCACAGAACACTGCCAAAACGCCACTTCATATCAACGTCCACTGTGCCGAAGACGACTTACGAGTCGTCCCACCAACAGCCACAGTCCTGTCTGATTCCGCGTCCACTTCAGGAGAGTCGCTTATAAATCTGATTGCGTTCCCCACATGTCCATTCAATGTGTAAGTTTCATCCACGCTCAAGTTCAGAGTTTAGTATTGTCACTCACCGCTCAATCTCTAGCTCACCGACCAGCGTGAATTCCCAAATTCTAACATCGCCGACACCTACGGATATAACCCCCGTAACCTCGGCGAGCAGGACCCAAATCCACTGGTAATTCATATGCCCTACTCTAGACTTACCAGCGTCGGTTCAATCTACTCTCTTTAGGGCCCATGAACATAGGTTCAACGCGGCGCAATCATTACTTTCAAGGCACTCAGATCCTACAATCCCTTCTCGAGCAAGGCTAGTATCTCAGGTACAACGCAGTAAGAAAGTGGCTCAGCTGCGAACACCTTCTCAACCTCAACCACCATGTGGGTGCCTAAACAAAACTGCTCACAACGCGGTCGAGACGCTACCAACGTCAGGCTCAGCCTTGCCGCAAGCGCAGGGGATCGCTGGGTCACAGGTTGATGTGATGATGACTGAGATCCGCGAGATCCGCCACGAGATCCTCCAGTGGATGCGAGATATACGCAATGCCGTCACTCTGAATAACAACGCTTGGGAATGGGGAGGAGATTTGGGGATCGAGAGGATGTTCCTCAATATCAATGGCGACTTCTACTACAATGGTTACTTTCATAGCAGCAATGTTGGTGGACGAAATGGAATCAACACAGTCACGTCCACCACTACTTAGGTGGACGTTCCATGACATCGCCTTCCCTGCCAACGCCGACCTTGAGCAAGAGCGTCATCGCTGCCGGAGGTAAGGTCATAATAGGTGATATAGGGTAATGTTCGTAAACCAAAGGCAAAGGTCGCATGACGTTAAGTTGCCTACCAATTCCCTTTGCTCTCCCAAATGATGGACATTTCAACGGTGTCTTCGTCACGCGATGATTGCCGAGAATTGAGACTGCCACATGAGCATAACAAAGTTCAGTTGCTGATAGAAGGAGGACATTGGACGAAAGCTGGAAAGTCCATACTCACGTTACCATGAACGAATTGGCATAGACTAAACGAGGGACACAGTAATTGCTGACGCGAAATACAGCAAGATAGAAGGAAACTTACGCTTGCTGATGACCGAGTGGAAAATGAGAAAGATCAAAGTGTGTGGTAGAGCCAGCCACTTGTAGTAGAGTCTGAGTTCCAATGGCCCGAAGAGCGTGAAGGGATGGAGACGTACCAGGATTAAGACGGCCAACGCAAAGATGCTACAGCCGAAAGTCAACGAGTCATTGTTCTGACGGTCATCCCAACTATAGCAGCTAGCTTACCTCGTTAAAGCACCGATCCCGACGAAGTAAAAGATGAGCTTATTGATCAAACTTTGCGTCCTGGAATACAATCAGTCATAGTAAATCTGACGGGGGGGAAAGTGCGATCGGTACCTAGTAGGAAACTCTGTGCGTCCCTTGGAAAGGTAACAGACCATAGCGATTGCCGTGATAATGTCGCAAGCCGCGGCGGACGTCATCTCGACGATCCCAAATCCCTGCGAGTCCATAGAGTATTCAGGGTACAGATATCATCATAGAAACGGCGAAATGGTCACAAACGTTGCAAACAGGATAGTGAATGGTGAATGCGTTGTCAACCAACGCCCTAATAAGAGGTACTCAAATGAAAACTCGCACTGTAGGTGGCAAAGTTAACGTACACGGCCGCGTTAAAACCTTCATGGAAAGTGAAAAACCGTTGTCGATGACAGTCAGTAGATCAGCACGGGGATCCTACTCACCAAGGGACGCAGCTGAAGGGGATGGAGTCAGCAAACCGCGAGGCGTATAGCGTAGAGCCCGGACGAACCAAATCGCAAAAGTGTAAGGAAGACCTAGGAGGATGTTCCAACGTTTATTCACGTAAGAGCAAGTCAGGACATACCAGGAGACCGGTGATAAGTCGGGTGCGTTGGCTCACTAGCAATTTATCGTGATATTAGTGATTGATATAGCGGTATGACAGGGAGAGAAGCTTCTCACTGATCCATATACGGTAGGTGAATGCACTTGAACGGTGAACCAGAGTGAGGTGTTTGAGGAAGAGAGAGATTGCACGGACCTTTGTACGGCGAGAACCGTCAAAGTCTAGCAATTGAGCAAGTCACTCTGGTGAAAGGGTCGCTTGGAAAAAGGAGAAGTACCGAAAAATAAGCATATGCCTAGAATGGGGTCGCGCACGTTAAGCTGGTATTGTGAGAGGAATCAAAGCAACGAACAATCAACCCGCTGCGATACGGTAGGTCAAACTAGAAATTGAGTCTATAGTAATCATAAGTGTGCTTACCTCCCAAGTCTCGGATCGAGTGTGTGAATGTGCAGGTAGCCTTGATATGCGCCCGCGGCGAAACTACCTGTCTGGGCCCCATCTAACAGTCTTCAAGTACAGAGAGGTGAGCATTGCAATTCAAGGGTGTTAAAGAAGCGAGATATGACACCAACAGAAGCACGACAACCTAGGATCTTTACTATCAGAGGGGGGAATATTCAGCCGTTAAAAGATGCGACCCACTAAGATCTTGAAGAGGGTTCGATCGTTCGAGAAAGAGCGGAAATACCAGATTGTCTGCCCAACAAATATACCATAGAGTCTAAGACGAAGTCAATGGATTTGAGGCCCATCTCGGGGAGAATGAAACCACTAACATGGATGCCAGTGCGGTGCCTGGGAGGGACGATCAGGCCATAATTGCCAAGTTGATTAGAACAACCGTGCCCACCGATTAGAAGTGGCGATCCAAGGTGCGTGAATATAGAAACAATGGCGGGGAAAGTGGTCATGGAAGTTCAGATGGTTCTGACCCATCGAGCTGCAGAGGTTATATGCTATCCAAAAANGCGGTCAGACCTCCAGCATCACGATCTATGTAATCTGGGGGCAAAACTTGGACGAAACATACCATTTCATCAACAAGGTTTTGACGGATGGTTGCAATACAAAAGCTAAGCTTCATCGTCAATCGTGCGCGAGAAATTATGGGGGGNAGTGATGGTAACTTGGCACCAAATCAAAAACTGACGCCGAAGTTGTAAGAAGTGACAATTTGAGCCAAAGAAAGTGTTCCGGTCGATTCAGCAAGCGAAAGATCGGACAACAACAGACGACACCAGATATCTGATGTCGACGGCGTGACTTCATCAAAGCTGCGGAGCAGAATCGAGACAAGTTCCAACGGGCAGCGTTCACAGCTCGCAACAGAAAAGAGGGCGATCGCAGTTGTGACATGATACAATTGTCAAGCAACAAAGACTCTGAGTAAACAAGCCAGAACTCTCATACATAGAGTAGACGTTTTGGGCGCACAGCAAGAACCGCACCCGCAAGATTCATATTGAATGTTGATTTCAGGACCAGCGGTGGCGGCAGAGAGACCAACATGTACGGACCTAAACCCGTAGCCGAGCAATCGCTCTCAACACATCATCTCCGAGTCGCCCCCAGGTTGCACCTTCTCTCCAGGCTCTCCAGCGCGTCTCCAGCTTTCAAATCCGTCGCAATCTTCTCAAAGATCAGCACATCCAACTCCAAGAACTCCAAACGGTGTGGTTAAGTGTGAGTAAGGTGTTGAATGCGAAGAAAGGACACGTCGCTTAAGCCGGGAACATGATGGAAGAGGATGAGCCGGTTATTCAAGCAGATATGAGCGTTCGCGAGATCGGAGCTGCCATGTGAAGACTTTCCCATTTTGGTAAGCCACAAACACGTGAGGCAGACGCGTCGACGCGTCTTGACTCTTCAACTTGCGCCTCCTCGATCGTTTACCAACAATCGAACATATCGACACAGCCAGCGCGGATATGACCAACCAACAGCTGCAGAAACACATAAAAGGGCGACCTATCTCACTACTTTTTTCCCCAGGGAAGAGGTACTTGCATGGTAAGTGGGGGTTGCGGGGGTTCGAGTGAGTGTGTTGCGGTTTTTAGTGCTCACCCTCCTGTACTTTGGGATATACGCCTCCGGGTGTTGCCACCTCGCACATGCTACGCGCTGATGCAAACAGTCAAAGGTGACAGCCCTGTCGTATGGTTCTGTCGTCTTCACAGATGACGGGGTCCTCTGCCTAGGGTCAGTTGCTGGGATGGTCTTGTCCTAAGGGATATGGCTTCGTCTCTGTTAACCCAGAGACGTGGTCCGCTTTCCCGGGACAAATCATCCCTCAGAGGGTGTACAGGGTTCCGGGTGGGCACAGTGAGGAGGTGAGTTATCATATTTTCTTCTTTTNCGTGGCATTTTTACTGACATACCTTTTTCAGAAGGAGGATGTCGTCGGTACGACTGGACACTTTAGACTGACTCTGGCTAGCCCTGCGGGGATCAGGCTGGGGGGTCCCTCCCATGTACCCGAAGTGTGAAGCGGCTGGTCCGCCACACGGGCGGTGCATAGCGGAAACGCAATGGCTCACGGGCTAGGACCGCGGGGCGTGTCCCTACGCTCGAAAAGGTGGGGCTCATTCTCCGTCGGTAAAGCTTTGTCGAGAACCAGTGGAGGTGTGTTTCAGGCCAAAGCATGACGGCGTTCTGAGGGGGCAAGTCATCCTTTTCTGCGTAGATGATTGCGAGATACTGACTACCTTTGTTCTTGTAGGCATGGGACGGGGTGTGGAAGCTTCCTGTGTGAGTACCTCTGACCTCTTTACAGGTCGAGCGCCCCGCAAGACGACTCGGACGACATCAAGACCCGAACGATCGCTCGACGTCAAGACACGGCCGCCTCCCCTCTTCTTCCTTCTCCTCCTACCTCGCCTATCATCCGCTTCATATAAGCCGAGAGGGAGAGGTAGGAGGTGAAGCGTTTGTGAGTTGAGTTGCAAAATGAACGCCTTGCTTATCAGACGAGCAAAACGAGACGATACGACGTCAAGACACGGCCGACTCCCCTCACCGCACCTACTTCTCCCCCTAACACACCTACCATCTGCTTCACACAAGTGAAGGGGGAGAAGTAGGTGTGTGCTGACTCTTGAGTTGAGTCGGCTCAACGGCGAGCTAGCAACTCATCTGTTCATCCTCTTTCTTTAGCACACTCGAATAATAATTGTACCCCGAATACCAACGACTTTGAGGGCACTTGCGACGTGCTAATGACGCTAGCAAAGACTGGTCCTCCTCCATTTCCACCCATCCTCCTCCTGATGCTCCAATCCCTAAAGCATCTTGAACGTCGAACCGACTTTACCTTGCCGTCGCTGATCCAGCGCTCTCATACCAGTATAGGACTCCTCGCCCCTCCCGATGACTCCTATTCCTACACGGGGTGAGATTGAACTCGGTCAAGTTGGATACGGTCAAGTTGGATACTCGGTACCAACCTCACACCATTTTATATGCCCACACTGGACGCAAGTACACCAAGTCTCAGTGTGTATTGTGTAGGCTGGTGGCAGCTTCGCGTGGAAGAGTCTACCATCTGGGGTACGTGCTTACTTACTTGTAATACGACTCATCGACTATTATCTCGTTGCATCGATTAGCCGCCAAGCTACAGCCTTCTTGTTGGGCACCTGCTCCTAGGGCAAGGGTATTTGTCCACGTCTGTCACTGACACGTCGTACTAACTGTGCACTCCATGGTAAGGCCTCCTTGCTTCCTTAAACAATGAATTGCGCGTCCGCAGTTGATGGGTCGTTTCGTTCGACGTTAGCTAGGCAGACACATCTACAATCAACGCCGACGGCCACCGAGCAGAGCAGCCCAAATACCTTGAAGGTCGACTCCGGATTAGTCCATTTCAATGAACAGCTTCGTGTCTCTTGGCAGCTACAACAGCGTTATACTGCAAATTGAGTGATTCGAGTACTCGGGTTCTGAATGCTAGGGAACATAGCCTTGCTTTGCACCTACGCGTCCGCTACGAGGCTAAATGTATAAAGGGGAGATAGATGAGAAGAGAGTCCATCATCAAGCTTTCTCTCATATCATTAAGACAAGCCCAAGCATCCCAACTTCAACTCATCGCTAGCGACTTCCGGAAACAACTCTCAATTCGCTGCTTACAATCGAGGCATAGACGTCTTAGAATAACCAGAGGGGTGGGATACATACAGAAATGGCAGCGGAGACGGATATATACATATGCGGTATTTGGAATCGAAGCTTGTGTATGTGCGTGGGTGTGTGGGTATGGTCAGGCGCCACGAAACAAGATGTGCGGTCGGACGTCAGGTGGGATGATGTGTATTAGGTAGGAGCGACGGTGGTGACCACTAACATTGACCTTGAAGCTGATCTAGGAAGGCAAATGGATAAGCAGGGTAAGAGGAAGTAAAAGCAAAATCTAGAGACGCAAACTCACACAATGGGCTCGGCATTGAGACGGTGATGTGGGGCGGGTCGTAGGGATTTGGATAGGGATGAATGGGGTCGTGATTTGAGGTTGTAATTGCAGTAATGGGATGGGAGTTAGACGGCGGATGACTAGTGGGAGCGGGTGGAGACAGGGCAAAGGAAGAGATGATGGTGAACGTTGTTGTACAAAGGAAAATGAGGGAAGGAGGAACATGACAGGCGTTATGAAGGCATCGAGGAGGATAGGAGGATCAGGAGTTGATTGAGAACGTCGCGCTCTCCTGCCCGTGGTCGCGACGGTGAGTCAAAGTTCCGAAGACATGTTCGGGCGTGAAGCTTGCGGCAAGCATGAGTAGTTTAGTTCCACCAAGCTGAACTGAAAGCGATGAGTGGTGGGTGGTGATAGAATCGTGGCCTGCCAGCATCGGTCACCATGAGGGATAGTGGTTGGATAATCAAGTGGGGGAGTGCATATCGTTGAATTTACGAGTAGCATAGGAGCATGGCCGTCAAGGAGTGGGTAGAAAATGGCACGCGTCAATTGCGACTCGTAGTGTTAAGGTTGATGAGGTTAAGTGAGATCGACATATGGGGCGCCGTCTCGACTCTCATCAAGGCAAGATTGGGCAAGTAAGTCGCAGAAAGTTGGAACGGCGGGGGTAAAGATGGTGCATAGGGATGACAGGAGTTCCAATCGCGGGGTGGGTCGAATCAGATGGTGAATGGTACTCGTATGATCCAAGGAGACGTGGTCAACGCGTCATGGTAGCAAAGAGATACTCATAGTCATAGAGTATAGAAGGGTGCGTGCATAGGAGTTCTTGTCATCGTATTCGCCGGGGAATTTCACTTGCTAGTAAGTGGTGATCACCACTGCATCGCCACGGGCGGGTGGTACGGTTGATCATGAATGGGGTAGACACTCGCATAAGGACAAGAGGCTGGGAAGTTGCAAAGACAGTGGTATGGGCGGCACATAGGTATGACCGGTGGCTCGTCTAGCGGTGGTGTGGGAGAAACATAGGGAGAGGTTGGAAGTTGCATCGGGATTGAGGTCAAGGGAAAGACAGGGGCGGATGACTGCGCGAAGCCAGCGGGTAGTATGATAAGGGCCAGTACAGTTTGTGGTGCTTCGTATGTGTACGTGGTTGGTCTGTAGTATCCGCCGCATGGTTGTAGGGTGTAGTAGCATCTGCAGTCGTAGGGTGGAGGATCGTCGGAGGGATAGGGGGGATATGTGGGGTGGACGGGGCAGGAAAGTGACGGAGAATATGGCGGAGGCGGAGGCATAGGGTGAGGTGACCGGGAGAAGCTGTTGGAGCTGGAGCTGGACTGGTCGCTACTAATAGTGCTTATAGTAGTCGGCGTGGGAGGCGAGGTATGCAGGTGAGATTCTGGAGGAGGACTTGAGCCGTGTCTTGGGAGTTGGGCTCGGTTGACCATGATTTGGTCGAGTTTGAGGTGGAGGGGGATGTAGAAAGTTGAGAAGCTTGGCATACTTCGCGGAGTGTCTTTAAGTAATGATATCGAACACAAGAACCAACTCGGTGGGCAAGCTGTATATCAAAGAAATAGATAGCATAACGCAAAGGGTCGGAGGATCCGAGGAATAGGACAAGTAAGTAACCAACCCAAGTTTCAGAGTTCATACTGTTATACTGTTAAGTATTGGGTTGTGAGTGATAATGCAATGAAAGTTCGACTAGGGGAGTGACAAATGTTGGCAGGCTCTCTGTCATTAGCTTGACAGCTTCGAAAGCTAGATCGCTCGTGATTGCGCCTGGATTGCGCTGTGCAGTCGTTGTCACGACTGCAACGATATAGGCCAGTAACTTGCGGTAACCGGAGAACGGACGATTGATGTGGTAGTACGAGGAGGCAAGAACCTAATTGCGGAAGGATGGTAGTCACATACTGCGAGTAGTGGATATACTATATCGATAATCTATAAACAGTCAGGGTCACAGTTATCCGTCCTTCTTGGTTTGAAACCCCGCTGCCTTCAATGAGGCGCAGTTCTACAGCAGAAATCCATCCACTGACCGGCGACGACCAATTGCAACGCACACCCATATTATATTGGGATGAAGTCCCACCATGGCCGTCCTCCAACATTATCGTGAAACAGCGCTGACGCACATCAGCGCAGGACATCGAGTTTTCCTTCTTTTTCTTACGTCAATCTTGATTCACGGTTCTTCGTTCATCCCAGCCAGTTAGTATGACGGCTCAAACCAAACTGCGCACACTCGCACTAAGAGCGATGCCCCTAGAATTTTCATGTGCGTAAGTCTGCTGCGACCCTGTTAACCCGCCAGTCGCCTTGCTTACCTTGCTTGCATGCGTTTCAAGCAGTGACCATTGCTGACCCATGACTATCGAACATTACTATGATGCACCATTGCACTACTCTAAGTACCACTATCCTCAAAGGTCGCCAACCTACAAGTGTAGTGCCCACCAATGCTACTTTCCTTTTGGGTTGGTCTCAGAACATATCGAGGGCCGACTCATAGTGCGTCTAAACGTGACGCGATCCACACATTTATTGAATTTCAGCGTCGTGTCATCCGAGCTGGTAACACTGACGATTCGCGCAGTTTAATTCGTGAGTTGTCGTCATCACCGACGAGTTCGGACTTGGTATGGGATGCTTATTCTGCTCGATCGCCCCCATTTATCTTGTACGTTACGACACTTCACTCAAGTAACAGCCCTTGAAGCTGTCACTCGCCCGGAGTTTGCGTACGCGTAAATAGCATGTGCGTGCTCAGGTGTTGCACAGATACTCCAGAGGAAAGTACGACTCGGACTTCTTCGGCCATACCATCAACAACCACTCCCTTCTAGCCTCGTAACCAGACCGCTATGGGGTCGTCGCTTAAAAAGGAGACCGTCTATCGACAATATCATAGACAGGCTGGTCACAAGCCTAAGTAACTCCCTTTGATCTCATACTGAAACCCCATATTCATTGATCATCTAGCTGTATGTATTATGGTGTTCTATAAGTGGTGAGCACCATTCATGCCTATCAAACCGTCGATTATGGAACAGCTCTATTTGTAGCCTTTAGATCCTCCTATCATCCTAGATCTCCCAAAACCAAACCCAAACCCAACTCCGAACTTGAAGTCGAACAATTCTGTTCTGAGACAAGGTGAAATGGAACGTGACACTCCCTACTCCCCACACCCAGCGACCACCTTCCCCCATACCCATCGCCCAACGACGACGTCTACGACCGTCGATGTGGTTCGCACCTGGCTTGGTTTCCTGGATGTCCGCATCGTCGATGCCATTGCTTCATTCAGCTCAAGTGAGTAAAACTTACTCTTCTCCACCCTCCCTCCCGACAACAGAGCGTACTCGCATTTAGTTGTCACGAACGTGAAAAACACCTCGGGTGGGTTGAGGACAGTTAGTGGCCGAGAACAAAGTTTACGCGTCAGTATATTTATGCGAGCGAACTTGACATGAAGGGATGACTCACCCGATCACCATCGTTCTACTCGACTTTGGAGGTGACCAAGATTGAGATAGGGTGAGCCGATTTGACTCAATATACAGCTACTTCTCTCACCCCTCACTTGTGTGAAACGGATAGTGGAGGATGGAGCGAAAGTGGTCTTCGCTCGGCACCGGGACGAGGGGTTGAACGTTGAACGTTTGAACATTGACATTGGGTGAATTACAGGGTCGGCACCTAGACAAGGAACGCACATTTAGTCGGCGGTTGCGTTTATTTGAGAGCGTAGAGAAACTCGAAGCTTGGGCGGCTTGAGGTGTTGGTGGACGATGGGTGCCTCACTGAGGCGCAGAAGGGATAGAAAGGAAAAGCAGCGTGAATAGAATAGAAAACATTGGGCGAAAACACAGAGAGATCATGTCTACACAAAAACCAAGAGAACAAAAACCATCAGCGTCAATCGCCATCGGATCAAGGCGCTTTAGGAACCTCAGCATCGGGAGGTGGAGGTGGTGGAGGCGGTGGAGGGCCAGTCTTCCCTAATGTCGCCATCTTCGTCCACACGTCGGCGTCATCTTGAGCTGTTAGTTCGGGGTTGTCATTGATTGAAGGCGCGTCGAATGTGAGGAGCGTGTCAGCGTCGAGGGCTGGAAAGGAGAAAAAGAAAGGAAAGAAAGAATGGCAATGAAGATGAGATGTATTTCGAGGTGGATGAGAAGCGGGAATGTACCTAGAAGATTGGCTACGTCTAAGTTGAATTTTCGCGCTCGCGCTCGGAGGAGCGATGGGACTGGGCTGGGATACGTCTGGTGGTGCAGATGCGGATTGGGATTGTCGTCGCAGCGGTATTGGGGTAGGGGTGGATGTGGAAGCAATGGCTGATTCATGTTGAAGGCGCAAGTAAGCATGATTGGGTTGTTTTCTGAACGTTGAACGCGTTGGACTGTGGGGTTGAGAGGAATCGGATAGAGGAGAAAGTTTGATGATGTCGACGAGGTTTCTCTTCGCGCTTTATATACCCAGCCAGTGGGCAGGCGGAGCTATAGGTAGAACGTGACTTTTAGAGGCTTTACTGAGTGTCCCTGGGACTCAGAATTCGAGTATTCGAGTACTCAGACCGCAGCAAGCTAGAGCTAGGCCAACCATCAAGGGATTGTTGGGGATGGTAAGCCAAGCTCTTCAAAAGATCCCATTGTCGACTTCGTGCTAGAGCGCGAGATCACAGACTGAGGGGTTTACCCAGGGAGTTGAGGAAACGAAGGGGTCGAGGTCGCGACATGGAAAACTGAGCGGAGGAGAGAAAGAACCAGGCTCGAGCGCTAGTTGGAGCGCCCGAACGTTCTCTGTTTTTGGCCCGAGCAAACAATTTGTAACACCCTCTCGACTCGATTCACCGCAGTCCCCTCACAGCGCGATTCTCCGCCAATCCACCCGCCCAGTAACTCTCGAATCATTTTCAATCCCAACATCGACCTGCCGAACGCGTCGAACGAATCGCCATGCATACACGTCCCACATCAAACCAAACCCAGAAAAGCGGTCGAACTTGCCAGTCTGCGCAGGTTCAATGAGTAGCTGTGACTAGCTTAGCGACTCACCGACGCCTCACCTATGTACGCCTCCGATATTCCTATTCCTCGTTGTTCGAGCAACTTACAAGCACAGAGCAGTTACTTCTTGGCGAGCAAAGCGGCGTCCATCTCATGTCCTAGGGTGTAGAAGTAGGTGAATGGGTATAAAAGACGCGTTCGGATGAAACGATGTGAGTATCATACAGTCATATCTACTCCTCTCAACATCACCTCCCCAACTCAACCTCAACCATGCCTTCAGAATCACCTCACCTACATTCCAAATCGCCATCCGTCACCGGCACCAAAGAAGCCTCTGAGTCTTGGGATATCGAACTTGGACTACCACCACCACAACTTCAAGCGTATCCTCAAAGACGCGTCAATTTCCAACCGGAATCTCTTCATCATCATCGTCATGCCCGCGTTATACCACCTCCTCTACCTCCACCCCTCCACTCCACGCATCCCAATCCGACTCCCACCCCCACCCCCCACTCACAATCCTCCCCCAACTCCTCCCCCTTCTCCTTCTCCCTTCAACACGTTCAACACCTCCAACTCAAAACGTTTTCCCATTTTCCCCAACCCTCCTCATTCACCACCACCGCCGCCTCATCCTCCTACATCTCCCGTCCATCCCCATCCCATTCAACCCTCGCCCGTGTTCTCATCCCCCTCAACTTCAAGCCCCTCAAAGAACCCCTTACCGCCCGCCTCCGCAACTTCATTACCCCGCCAACGCGGCCTTCGCTCCACTATACCACGACCACCAACACCACCATCACGTTTCTCCCTCTGCCGCCTACCGTATTAGTAACCCTGCCTCTCATCTGCTCGTCCCAGCGTCGCTTGGTCCATGCGAACGACCAATGGCCGCGTCTGGATCTGGATACACCCATCCGCCCGCCCTAGATATAGCTAGTACCCCACGATCCCAGTACACGTACATTTTCCTCCTTCTCCATCACCTTACCTATCTGTAGTATCTCCTCCACCAAAGCTACTCGAACCGCCCGTTATAACTTATACCTATCGTAACCCGCAACCCACTTCTTTGTACTTGTACTTATGATCCTCGTGCTCCTCCTCCTCGCGCCGCGTCGATCTACATACCATTACCATTGTATCCTCCTCCGTTCAAACCTTCAAACCACCCCCCAGTACTGAGTTACTGAGTAGTGACACGCATCTCGTGAATCCTCAAGAATACAAAATGTAAGGAGAACGTGTTGTTACTTGTATAACCACGTACATTCTCCCATACATTCTCCCACTCCCATACATTCTCCCATTTCCTCTTGACAACGAACGGCCCTTCGAGTTCTTGACAAGTACAGGAATCAGGATGGCTATAGAGTATCGTTGAGTATCGTTGAGTATCGTTGAGTATGTATGTAATATGTAAGTTATTTGTGTAAAGATGGATTACTTATTCGAAACCGCGATCAAAAAGCGAAGTGGCGAGTTCTCTACATAAGTATACTTGAGCGCCAGTTTGAAGGTGAGAGTACAGAGTACAGAGAAATGGGGGGGATGGGGATGGGGATGAGGATATGGAGGATGAAGAGAAGGAAGGCAAGGAGGTCGACGCAGACGGGGACGTCGTCATCTCCTCGCCTACTGCTCCCGCCGCTGCTGGTGCTGCTACCGAACCCAAATCATCCTCGTCGCCTCCTCCCACCACGGACGTTACCTCGAAGAAATCCTCGTCACCCAAACCGAAACCCTCCGCGTCGTTGAAGAAGACATCTTACTCACCTGCGAAATCACTAACTCTCCTCCTCTCATACTCATCCCGCGTATCCGAACTCGAAGATAAACTCTCCCACCTCCAATCCCAACTCNCACTCGTCTTCATCCTCCTCCTCCTCTTCCTCGCTCGCCGCACTCCGCTTAGAACTCGAACAAAACCACCTCGCCGAACTCCAGAAACACGACGAAGAAGCCGCCCAACACCGGGACGTCCTCCTCAAACAAATCGAGGACGCGCAACATAAACTACGCGAAGCAGAGGAGAAACGGCTCAAAGAAGTTGAAGAGAAGCAGGAGANAGGAGAGGAAGGAGAGGAAGGAGAGGGTGGAGAGGAAGGAGAGGGTGGGTGCGGTAGCGGAGGGGTGGGAGCGGTTGGAGGCGTATTTGAGGGTGTTGGAGGGGATGGAGGGGGAGGCGAGGAGGGGGTTTGGACGTGTTTTATCTTCACTCCAATCCGCCTTGCTCGATGGTGGTGATGTTGAACGTGAAGGAGGAGAAGGTGTTGGAGGGGAAGAAAGAGAGGGAGGAGAGGGAAGAGAGGGAGGAGGAGGAGGAGGGGAAGCGGGAGATGTGGTGAAGAAGGATACGTTCATGGTACCCGCGCCGCCGATGTTTCCTCTCGCCCTTACCTCCCTCTCCCTCTCGTCGTTGAACTCCTCTTCAACCATGATCCTCCCCCGCTCGAGGACGTTGAGAAGGCGGAGGAGGAGCGACGAGTATGATTACGATTACGCTTACGACGATGGATACAGATATACTGGGAGAGGAGGAGGGGATGATATGGATGTTGATGTGCACGAACCGCCGTTGAAGAGGATGAGGGTTGGGTATGAGCGGAGGGAGAGGGATGGTGCGAGGGAGAGAGAGAACGTAAGTCTTGATGTCGTCGTTTGGATTTTAGATTTCGTCGCTGACTTGTCYTTTTTTCTTCTTCTTTTTCTTTGTTTTATGGTGTATAGGGTGATTCGACGCATTACACCTACAACCCACATCCTCACCCATCTCATCCCTCTCATCCCTCCTCTTCTCATCCCCCGCCACATGGTCAAGCCCCTCCCCCTCCTCCACACGCTTCGCAATCAGGACATGGACACGCTCACGGACAAGGACAAGGACAAGGACAAGGAGGATCGATGCCTCCCCCGCCTACGATGTTCTCCCTCCCGCCCCATCCGTCGCCTCATACGCGGTATGGACATCAGTCGCAATCTCAATCTCAAGCTCAAGCTACCACGCATCAAGGACAAGGAGGACAGGTTTCGTCGCCGCCGTATAGCTACAACTATCCTCCGAATGGTCCGAACGCACCTGCACCACCACCACCACAACAACAACAACATTCGGGAGGATCGTACCTTCAACAACAGCATGGGTCGGGTGCGTATGGGTCCAGGAGGAGTTACGATGACGCGAATGTTAATGTTAATGGAGGAGGGAAAGGTGGTGATCGTGAAAGAGGAGAGAGGGAAATTGTGTATGTCGACCAACATGGGCAGCCGTTACCTGTTGGTGCGCAGGGACAGGTGCAGGAGTACGGGAATCCGTATCCTTCGGTACGTTCACTTCCCTCCC
Organism: Pleurotus djamor; assembly: GCA_029747585.1. Lineage (NCBI taxonomy): Eukaryota > Fungi > Basidiomycota > Agaricomycetes > Agaricales > Pleurotaceae > Pleurotus > Pleurotus djamor. Next base: position 18,819 of record JAPEVF010000243.1, on the reverse strand, counting down.
TCTGCCTTTTCTTCTTACTCTTCCTTACCTACCTTTGATCATTACTGCGTTTTTGTTCGATCTCTCTTGGACTTTATGCTGATTACTCGTTTACTTTTGACAGACGCATAAGAGTTCAAGACACTCGACTACGAATGCGAATATCCAAACGTCTCCTACGCAAAACCAAAATCCCAACGCTCCTCCTCCTCCTCCCTCTTCTTCCACCTCCACATCGAACCCACCTTCCTCGTCATCAGTCGCGCCTCCGCCGAATAGTGGCACCACGTCGGGGAATACACCGCCCATGTCGTCTACGACTATCGCTTCTTCGCAGGGCATCACACAGGGTGTGCAACCGGTTGCGGTGTCGATGCCGATGTCTGTCATTGGGTATCAGTCGATGAAGAATGGGAATGGGAGTGGGAATACGTACCCTGCACCTGCTCCCCCCTCATCTCATTCCAACTCGAACGCCAATGCGAATTCGGCGGGAGGGCAGACGACCTTACCGCCTATGCAAACATTGGAGGATACTTCAAGGGGTCGGTATAGTTCGTCTTCCTCCTACCGAGAGAGGGATCGGGATTACCGAGGACGTACCGGGAAGGGGTACCACCGTGATCACGACTCGAGGACGCCGAGTCCTAGTGGCAGCCGAAGTGGGAGTAGGAGTGGGAGTTATGAACGTGGAGGAGACAGAGAGAGGAGGGGGAGGTATCCTTCTGGCTCTGGTGCTCCTGCTGCGTATGGTGGTTCGGGTACGAGGAGAGATGCTGGTGATGAGAGGAGAAGGGGGACTACGAATACGAGGAGGAGGGGAAGGAGTCGCGGCTCGAGTGTTGATTCGGGGGATATCGATGAGATGTTACTCGCTACGGCGTCGGATAACCAACAAGCTCAGGCACCTCCACCACCTCCTGCTTCGCATCATCCTGGACAATACCAGTCTCCGCATTCGCAGCATCATTCGCCGTACCCACCGCCACCACCTTCCTCTTCTTCTTCGAGGGTTAACGGTGTTAACGGCCATGGTCAGCATCTCTCTCATCANCNCAGCAGCAGCAGTCACCGCATCAACAGCACGGACAGTATTCGAGTAACGGATACGGCTCGCARCAYCCTTCTCTGTCGCCKAACGCTACCTACTCTCCTCATCCYCARTCGCAATCYCGTTCAAGTGGAGGAGGAGGTGGAGGTGGGCAGAGAGGGAGGGGATTGTATGGTGATGAGAGGGGGTACTCGCCGCCACCGCCGCCTGCGCATGCTCATGGACAGACTACACCGCAACAACCTCCTCAACAACCACAGGCGATCCCACCGCAGATGGAGTATAGGAGTACGCGTTCGTCTGGGCGGTCGCATCATCAACCTTCTCATCAACAGCCTCCTCCCCACCCTCATTCCTCCCATTCATCGCAACCTCAACATAACTCACACAGCCAGATGAACGTCAACGGAAACGGCAATAACACACCGCTCTTAACGAGTGTCCATCCTTCGGAGCCTGGACCGCTGTCGCAGCCGGGACAGGTGCAGACGTATCAGACGCATGTGTTCGCGCCGGTCGTGACGGGTGCGCCGGTTAAGAAGAGTAAATACGGACAAGGTGGGTTCTTATTCGTATTCAGTCTTTCTCATTCTTATGTTCTTTATTCCTTTAATCATTACGGCTTTCTGATAATCCTTTCGTATCATCTACTCTAGATTCAAACGGTCTCCTCGCCTCCTCCTCCTCTGGCACACTCGCGCCTAACGGCTCCAGCACCACCATCATCGCATCCACCGCCAACACTATTGGTGGTGTGGGTGTTGCTGGTGGACCACCACCCGCGGCGTTCCCCGCGACGAACGCACAGGGACAGAGGATATGTCGGCAGTGTGGGATGCCGGGGAGGTATAAGGAGGGCAAGTGTGTGGAGAAGTGGGGGCCGGGACCGCAGGGGCCTGGGACGGTGTGTGATAGGTGAGTTGTTTTCTTTTTTCGTTGTGGATTTCAGTGGTGGCGTTTCTTGTGTGCTTTTTTTTGGACTTTGGATTTTTGGACTTTTGGATTTTTTAGTGGTGGTCGCTTCCGCGTTCGTGTTGTGGTGCTCGATTCTGCGAATCTTTCGTTTGCGTTTCGCATTTTTCGTCTCCACCTTCGATGGCGTCGGTGGTTCGGGCTTTCGATGGACTTGTCCTCTGGCGTTTTCTGGGGTCCCTCTTAGGACTTTTTACTTCCGTTGATCCGACGTTTCCTTGGGACCTGGGGTCGGCTCGACCCTTGTCCTTTTTTTTAATCGTTTTTTGGTTGGTCGATTTTCGATCGTTTGCGGGGAAGAGAGGGTGAATGTTGGGGTCGGTGGGTTTAGCTGGAATGATGCGCCTGTCGTTNCGTTTGTCTACTTGGATGCCTCCGTGCTTGATGGCTGATGGGTTGTTGTTTGGTGGGACGATGCGTTTGCTTTGTTGGCGTGTTCGGTATTGATTGGGATTTCTTGGNTGGTCCCTTTTTGTTTTTTCGTGATTTTGGGTTGATCCTGGGATGCTTGGATGCTTGGGCGGGGAGTTCGGACGTTGGTCGTGATCATATCCGTTCGTACCTTGTGCCTGGCGTGTGGGTGTTCCTATGTCTCCTTGTTTCTTTGTTACGATTTCTGTGTTTCGATCGGTAATTGGAACACATACTGACTTGCCCTCTACCTTTTTTCTTCGTCATGTAGATGCCGCAAGAAGATGAAACGCGTCGAGCGCAGGGGGACGTTAGAGTCCCAGCAGCTAGCAGCTCAGAACGCCGCCGCCGCGGCAGCAGCAGCTAACGCTGCTAACGCCCAGCCTCAATATACACACCCACAACCGCCTCCACCACAACAAGCAAACGCGAGAACTATTCAAGCACCTCCGTCGAGGACGGATACCCTCCCTGCATCGTCATCGTTTACCCTTCGTCCAGAGAGGGATTCGAGCGCCAGCCTGAGTCGATCTGCGATAGCGAACTCTCAGGCTGCAGCAGCTGCTGCCCATCACTCTTCCTCTTCGTCAAGACGTTCTCATGCGCATCCACCTTCGCCACCGAGTATCGCTACCCTCCCTGACGACTCTACGATTTCCTCTCGTGTACAGAGTCGGTCGAATTCAAGGAGCGGGGTGTCACGTCCTCAACGACCTCGACCCGGTGGACTCTCAGCGTATTCTGGTCCTCCACCGACTGCATCACCCAAACACCATTCCATGGACCGAAACGGTGCACGGAGGATCGGCTCGATGAGGATGGAAGTCGACGATGAATCACCCACCGGTGGTAGTGGTGATGGCGACCTTGACGCTGATGCTGACGCTGAAGCTGATGGAGATGGGGATGAAGGTGATACGTTGAGGGAATTGGCAGAGGCTGCTGGTGTGAGGAGTCGAAGTGGTAGTCGTGGTGGGATGGACGATGAGGATGCGGAGGCTGAGGCTGATGCGGAGGCGGAGTTGTTGGAGGCTGTTGATGCGGCGGAAGCTGCTGAGGCGAATAGTAGTGGGTCGAGTGCGGGTGGGGATTGGATGAAGTCGGAGAGTTTGTGATCCGTTGTGGTTTTGTTTTTTTTTNCTTGGTTCGTCTTGCTTTTGCTTCAAAATTGTCTGGGTCCTCGATGGACCTTTTGACGTTCATGGTTCATGTTCGTTTCTTCTTTTTCTCGCCGTTTTTCTTTTTTTCTTGGTTCAACTCGTCGTCGTGCTCGTTTCTTGCTTTCATCACTATATGTTGGTTCGGTTTTCCCCCTTGTCCATCTGTCTCATATGCTCGTCCCATTTACATACGCAATTACCTACGTCCAACCCTCCCGTCATGTACTACCATCATCATCACCACCATCATCTCGCCATCTTGTCGCTACGCATCTCGTACACATTCATCCCACTATCCCTCCCCCGACATAGCTTCATTCATACCTTGCTTTCTCTCTTTGGAAACCCTCTCGTGCCGCAGACCTCGCAATTGTATATGTGTCCTCTTTTTTGTCTATATGTCCATATGTCAAATATAGTTTTCTTTTGCTTCTCTCTCTTCGTCTCTGTGGGACTTGAGTACTTTCGTGGACGGTTGGTTTTCTTTTTTCCTTTGTCGTTTACTGACTACTCGTTGAACCCAGTACGTCTCACCGTGGATGAGCTCAAATAGCTGTCGTACGTGTTCATCCTTTTTTCGTTCCTTCGTTCACTAATGAGTTGGGCCTGATCAAGGACTTCTTTAACGAATCGTACTCCGACGTGCAACTGAGCCTCCTGCGACTGCGTTTCTTGAGGTCTTGACTCCCTATCAAAGAGAACGCTGGGTCTGCTACATGGGCCGTGGACTGAGCACATTTGGTCAGGAACACTCAATTTCTCTCAATGCTTTCTTCCCGATCATTCACAAATGCATTAGCGGCAGTTCGTGCACATCTACAAGTAACCTGACCATGAGCTAGATGGAGGAGGTTGGTTCCTTCGTAACGTTGTACGTTTTCAGTCCTTGACCTTCTTTTGCTTTGATTGAGTGGTCGGTTTGAACTCGTAGGATCGGCCCCATGGTGCGTTCCTCTAAACGGCCTTGCTTTGGGCTCAACCATACCCTCTACCTCCCGCCGTCTCTTTGAGCCGCAATAACGTAGGATTCTTCTCTCTTTGGCTCGTCGTCACGATGGTATGTGATCGCCACATTCCACCTTTGACTTCGAGGCTTGACTTACCCGTTCATCTTAGCATTGGTGTCGCTCTCAAATCCGCTCATCAAGAACCCAGTTTCTGAAAGTTTGTACACGCGTAGACGTCACTCGAACACGCCTTCATTCTGTCTGACTCTTCAGACATCTAGACCGACACCACAACCCTGATGACATCCTCTCGATCAGGGCCACCGGCACTTGCGTCCTCAAGTCTTCAATGCGCCCCAGGTGACCTCTCCTCCACTAGAATCCCACCGAAGTCACAATTAAACCATTCTAGAAAACCTTAGACATCGTCGGTCGTCGGTCTACCGCCGCCACTATCACTCCCCCAATCACTTATGACCTGTTGGGGACTAGCTGTCCTTGGTGTGTGCCCTATAACGCCCGAATCCACCGCTACTTTTCCATCGCCGCCACCGAGCTTCTTGGTGCGTTCGCACCGGAATTTGTGACGGCTTGAAAGCCGCCTTCATCCCGTTTTGAGTTTATGGCTTAACGTATGAATTTCAGTTCCTCCGTACCAAATTCACGCTAAACTCTCAGTTCTTTGCAGTCTCATCATCATCCAGCCGTTGGGTCGACTTGAACGCTCGGTAATCCTCTAGTCGTCATGACCAAGTGAACAGAGTTCTTACTGGTTCATTGTAATTCAGGGTCACTCAGGGACTTGTTGATTCCAGCCCCACGCTCGCTTTACCCCGCATCTTGGAAGTGATCAATCCCCGTACCGAGTTTCCCTGTGTCCTCCAGCGATGATTGGCCCACTGACGGTCCACCGGTTCCGGTCCCACTCCAAGTACGTATGTATGTTGTTCGGAAGTTAAGCTAACCCTTATCGTCAATCATTTGTCTCTCTCACAGGGCAGACTCTGTCCGACCAATGTCGCACCTTTCTCACATATGTCCAGAAAGTCGACCGAAGATGACTTCTTCCATTGAACACGCCATAAGAGATGCTTCGGCTGCTTATCTGATACCAGAAAGGTTGTGGGTATTCGTCCTTATCCTCGTTGTCAACGTCGCGTGCTCAATTCGGTGTAATTAAGCCTGGCTGCCGTACCAAGGTATGTTTGTTTTCCCATGTACAAGGCGCATGTTGATGTCATTTCGCGTCAGCGACGCTTTAGAGTTCAATTGGTTGCGTACGACCGACAAAGAAGCCTGATAAGGCGTTAATCCTTTTTCCAAGTACGTCTTTCTATTGGTCCCCCAGCTCCCAAGCCCCCGACGTGACTCCCACACTCACGCTCGGCTACCGTAGATCACGCTTTCATTTTTGGTGCGCTTACCTGCCGTACTTCCTGCTTCCCTTACGGTAAGAGAAGTGTGGCCGCCTTTAACAGCTTTCTGAGTTTGAGTCTCTCTAGGTGCGAGTGTCGTTCCTCTTCTGGTAATGTCGTTACTTCTCCCGTCGGAATTCGGGCCCTTGAATGACCCTTCCTCGTCGCAGACGACCCCCCNTCCACGATTTATCCCGCCTTCTGCGTTGCGATGACTGGCTTTGGCCTTCTTCGTTTTTCTCTCGCAAGCGTTCAACATTGTTCCTGCCCAGATTCAGAGGCTTACCCATCGCTCGCGCAGTCCTCTCGCCAGAGGACACCACCACGTTGTTCATTTCCGATTCATCACAAGTTCTTCGTCGAATTCGACCGCTGAGAACCTAGAACACTGACCTTTGCCTTATTACATCACGTCAAATGGAGAAGCTGTCAGTCACTTGACATACCTCCAAGTAAGTACGCGCTGCGCAGGTCCCGCTCCGTACGCTGCCTCAGGCCTCAAGGTTCATTTCGTGTCCAGTAACCCTCCGATGTTCCGTACGCCTCACGCCAGTCGCGAGGCATTTAGGAAGCCCTCTCCTTTCGAACGCAACTTTATCATCCGTCCATCTTTGGCTTCACCAATAAAAGTTGTCTGTCGGGACACAGAGAAGTTTGTACCGAACGTGTCGGCGGACCAATTTCACTCCTTCTAGCGCGGTTCATCAAGGCGTGACCCATTTGTTTTGTCGCGGTTCCTTGAGAATGGGACTTCTTCTAGTGTATGATTGGTTGCCTTGAGGATTACCCGGCCGTCAGGACATACTTTTATGGATGGTGTTCGAATCCAACCACAGTTGTGGTTCGTAGCGCCTACGCCTATGCCATGCTTGGGTCAGTTCAAAGTGCATTTCGCCTACTCTGCTACCTCCCATTAATCTATCAGCTCAAGGTGCTAAAATTTCGCCACCGACCCTTGCCGTCTCGTCGTTGACAGTCCAGATGTATCCAGCATCTTAGCCACTGTCCCGCGGTAGATCTAATTTGGTCATGAAGCACCGTGGCTCGGTCCATCTCCCCCGATAATCCGCTACACAAGTCTAGCCTTTCTCAGCCTGCATTCTCTGAGAACGTCTTGCCGCCGAAATCGACACTTCGGTACTCCGGCTGCTGCAAAAAGCGCAGCTTCCCCCACACGAAGCTTACTTCTTGGAGTCACGACGACCCTTTCACGAAGCTATCGGCGAACTTTACGGTATCTCTTGACTCGCGCTTCTCCTTGTCTACACTATTAGTCTCTAAATGCGAGGCTTTGATCGGTCACTAAATCAGGTGAGACTTCGCACCAATGGCTTCTCATCTATCCTAATACAAACGTAAGGCGCAGAGTCGTCTTTTGGCACTTTTTGGAAACCAGAATTGTACTGCGGCATAGGATTTCGCTTCATCATCTGTGCTGACTGCGATACTAGAGCTCGATTCAATAAATAACTATTCGTCTGCATCACACGAATCCGCGAAAGATCAAGTAAATTGCTGGTACTTTATCTGTTCCATCATCGCCTCAGCCTCCGTCAGTTTTTGTTCATTTTCGTCCCCCACGGGCGATTTCAGCTCGCATACTTATTTGACCTTTACCGGTACTTCCTCTTTTAGGATGTACTTCCCTGGCGTCGGCGCGCTCTTCTCAGGTATGAAGCGGTGTCTGGGGGGCTGAATGTGATACGGCTGTTTTTACTTTCAGGTTCCGCGAAGTGGCTGACGAGCCCGCCTCGTGTTGATCCCTGTGGACATATGACCGACTTGACGCGCCATGGTTGTCGGTGATACGGCGATATGGAGACGCCCACGCGTCATGCAACCACCGTTCGAATTCGTTCAGCACAGTTAGAGTACTGGATGTGGCGAGGACGACCCTCGGTTGACCAAGTGCTTTCACATTGAAGGGTGCGTGGTTGAACATTTGACCATATGTACACCAAGCTCATATCCATGACAGGCACACAAGAGGTCAAGGTGTCGTTAAGTGTTGGCGCATGTGTGCCTGCTTATCGGTGGCACTGGCGGTTCAAACCCGTATGGTCATCTGCGCAACCTTCTTGAGTCTTGTGTGGCGCTTGAAGCTCTTCACGCGCGAACGCTTATCTCCCGACGTTTACTTCCTTTTTTTCCCTATACATGGCGGCCTTTGGTCCAAGTGCTTTGTGACACTTGCTCGAAGCTTCCTTGTGATACGATTGGTCCTCGGTCGATTTCTGTAAGTTGACCACACTGCGATGAGCCTGATAACACATTAGTATCGATCCTGACAAGTACGGTTCATTTAGGATACAGCCTATCTTCCCCCGACCCCTCTACTTGATGATTTGTACGGGAGGAGTTACCATATCTAGTCAAGCCGTGCGGGCAAAGTTCAAGCTCGACTGCGCCTCGAGGCAATACACTGACGAAATCAACATATCATTCCATCGAATTGCCGGCTCCAAATGTAGCCACGGTAAGCCGATCTCTACTTACTTGTTTTTCTTTTCTCATAGAGCCTCACCCATACAGCAGGTATCGAAGCTTTCGTCCCATTCTACGCACTCTCGGGGTACCAGAAGCACCGACGTATGCTTCCTTTCCGCCGTACACCGCACGGTCTGCCTTCTTCTCCACCCTTTCTCCCACCGCGGACCTTTCAACTCCTCCTGACCTTGCTTTGTCTCAAATGAGACTCACGTTTTGATGGCGGCTGGGCGTTATTCGGTTACGGCCCGCCATCAATGATCATCAACCCTTGTGGCTCCTTCCAAGAAGAAAATCTGATATCTCAGCCTTTCCTTTCGCGCCGACACACTCATGCGGGGCCATCATCACAGCTGTCGTAAGGACAGTTTCTTATGGCGTGCTATTCGGTTAGTCCACTGACAATGATAGATCATCCAGGATTGACGTCTGTGCTAACCGAATGAGGCGTTCCCCGACGATAGCGCGGTGCATGAGATGATATGACTCGGGGTCATTACCCGTCACCTTCCCGAGCTTGCTCACGGCCGTTACGTGTAGAGTGTGGGGATGAACTCACCGTTTACGTTCACATGCTCTAACCACGACGGGAATCGGGATGTCGGGTTCATCACGGTGTTTGGGTGGACTCCCACCGACTATCTGCTCACCTCTCTCCATTGCACACGCCATCCCCATCCGCTGAATTGCTTTCGCCGGTCAACCGTCTTTTTGTTCTTCTCTGGTCACCTTCGTAGCTCAGCCGAGTCTTCACGATGATAAATTCCATCATTCTTCTGGCGCTAGAAAGTGGTATCTATCGTTCTTCCGTGCTTCCTGCCAACTCTCACCTAGGCGTTATTAAATCCTTATCGACCGCGAGGCGGGTCATGCGCCTCCTTCATTTGTCATTTTAGGATTCGACCGCAGCTTTGATTGTGTTCTTCCCTTTACTTCGCTCGTTCTATCGCCTACTTCTACTCCAGCATGGAGGTCCTACATCACTTTGTCAACGGGGTGAAACAAGCTTCGTTTCGGGATATGATACACCAGTAACACCACTGGCCCCGGGGTGGCGGCTGTTCTCACTTGTCTTTCAACAGAGGACTTGTTCTCCCCAATAACGTTTCGGGCTGCTCTTGGATTCAAGTAATTGGAACGACATGGCCACAGCCACAGCCAATGCAAGAATGCTCAAACGCACTGCGGTATTTATTTCTCTCTGGAGAACAGCTGGAGAACACTATTTTTGCCTTCAACTCCGGATAGCTTCTTCAATACTTCGGCTACTTTCAACCGCAGTTTTGTGGAACATACGCCGATAGTAGGCAAGGCCATTGGCTGGTACATAGGTGCGTGATCAGATAAGCGAGCAGCTACAAGGCACTACGCACGAACCACGAGCGGCAACGACGTCCTCCCGGATCTCAGGTACTTCCCACCATGACTGAAACACATGGGGGCTCTGAACGCTGAACCAAGGTAATCGTTCAAAACCGTCATCGACACTATGTCCCCTTTCTGAAGCAGCACCGCTCGAGCACACGCCAGGGCGGACTCTGACATATCGACTGATGTTGGATTTGCGAGATTGAGTCGGTCGTGGGAGAAATGTATGGATATCGACCACAACGAGAGTGGGATGTCTGTTCAAGAGCCGTGATACAACGGAGAAATCTTCTTCTAGCGTTGTCCCTCGCATATGGATATATTTGATATGTTCGGAGGGAATCTTTGTGAAAAATCGAAGAGAATCAAGCTGTTCCATCTACAACAAGTCAGTGAAGTTTCAGTTGCACGATGACCGTTACTTACGTTGGATTCGTTGATCCACGTATGGAGAAATTCGACCGAATACAAGTTTTCTAACAGAGGTAATAGATGGTCGCCCGAAACACAGAATAACTTTAAGGTGCGTAAGCGACGACAGATACCAACATCCAAGTCAATTTTGAGGCTGAGTGAGTGAAAGAGAACCAAATTGTCGATGCATGGAAAGCGGTTTGGTGTGATTAAGGGAAGAAACTTCGGGTGACACTGAATCGTGTGGAGCTTGGGGGCTACGAAGGCTGCCACAGTCGACGGTGGGAGGAAGGGTAGGCCGGGGAGTGAAAGGAATTCCAACGACAATGCGAACCGTGTGATGTCCCCAACATCCTCCTCTTCCCAGATAGAGTAATTGTCAAAGTGTGACAGGTTCTTCATGTCCGGTAGAGACCTCATCAGGCTGGGATGAGAGGATGGAGGCGGAGAAATAGACAGCCGTTTGATGTTTGTAAGGAACGGCAAGATCAACTGAAGGTCTTGCCATGCCATATCAAACTCGGGATCGTGTGGAGATATCCTGGAAATGAAGGTCTTTGTGTACTTTGCAAGGGACGGCTTCGAGAAGAATGTAGCATAGAGCGCGGGGAGATGGGGATGAAACACATGAGTACATGGGAGGTCGGCGAAGCGATTAACCGTAGCGACGAGACATTCGTAGAAGATCGGCGCGATAAGATGACAGAAAAGTCGAGAAACGAGAAACAAAGGTTTGAGTTGGTTCCGATTAACCTTGAAGACATGATCAGTGACAATCAGGGACAGGATTTCTGGCGGAAGCTAAGTTGGCGTTGAAGTCAAGGCTGGGACAATGATGATTCCCCTACGCGCACCTGACATCTCCTGCGAGTTTGAGTAACTTCTCTTGCTTGAGTATCTGCCATGTCTACACTTGAAGGTCAGCGATGGGGCAACCAGGGCTAAGTGAAAGGGGGCGAATTGAAAATACCAGGGGTGAAAGAGGGGCTCATAATCTCAGGCAAATGTTCTGCGTAGACCGGTGGTTCTGCGACTCCAACATGACAATCGACTAGATTTGGGGATTTTAAAGAGCTTCGAGGCTCCTATTACCCTTTTATCTCGCATTCAATGGGAACTAGTGATATAAGACATGCTCAATGCTGTCTAAGTACTCGCACTACCGGATCCTAGAAACGCGCTGCACCTCCTCCTTAGCTTGCTCCCACCACATTTGAAATAGACCTTGAGATGTCACCGTCACTTCTACAGGAATCGTCTGGCCTCGAAGCAAGCGCACTACGCATGGATCTTCATCGTCAGAGAAGTGGTCCGCGTCCACGATAACGAGTTTTGGGAATTTTTCGAACAGCTCAGCTGGTGTTTTCTTTGTATTGGGCTGTCCGTAGTAGTATGATTCCAGGTCGATATATCTGACAGATGTGGAGGGGATGCTGAATATAGCGTCGATGTTGGCCACACCCTGTCATTGCGTGTTGATTCTTGAACGATCGAGTAGGGAAGACAATACTTACCTTAGATGTGAGCGCCATTATCGAGACATATTCGACCGCGTCAAGGTGTTGAAGAAGTCGATCAATGGCTCGCTGGTCGTCAGACCAGATTTGAAAGCTCAAGAGAGTGTTTAACATCGGAATCGGAGGTGTGGGATCCGGTAGACCAATCAGCGAAAGGTGTCTGAGTGCAGTCAGCGACGATATAGGCAGAAAACGGCATAACATCGACCAAATTCTCTCGCTAGCTTGAAGCGAAACGAGATTGGGAAGTCCAATGGGATTGTAAGAACAGAGGTTGTTGATTATGAGGCGTTTCGGATGCGGTACCCTGAGAAATCGCAGGTTTGGGTGTAGCTTGAAGAGAGCGAGAGCGTCATCAGGTCTCGTTGACGTGTTGATTTCGAGGTGAGTTAGTTGATGTCGAGTAGGAAAGCCGCGGAGGATATCTAGCGGGATAGGGAAGCTTGAATCAGAGCCGACTGAAACTCGGTGGACGTTGACAAAAAATGGAAGAATCGCGGAGAGCGTTGCCCAGCCGTTCCGCGCTATCCTAGACCATCGGCGAACTTGATGGACTTCTCTATGGAAGGGATTGAGGATTAGTGAGGTCGTATATGCAGCCAAGGATGGGTTGCTCGTGAACGATGCTTGCAGCGTTGAAATCCGGTGAAACTGGATTGAGATATGGGGTAAGGATATCCCTCCGACCTGTGGATCCCAAGCTTCGGGTGAAACCCAGTTACACGGATACGAAAATCGACGAGCAAGAGGAGTGACATACCAAGGTTAGCCGGAATATTATCCTGTTGGGCGCCGAGGGCCATCGCAAAATGAATGAATGTATCCACATCCGAAAATGTGATTGAGATTGTCTCGTAGAGTAAAGGAGTAACGAGGGCATGCAGCCGCTTGGAAACAATTTGTAGTGGTAGAAGGGAGGAGCGATCTTGAGAATCGTGGTTAGCGACGACCATAGCCCAGATTTCAACTGGGAGTTGTGCTGTTGATGATTGATAATTAGTCTAAAGGTCCTACGATTAGAGGCGGTCACTCTTACCTGGCATGTTCACGTCTAGAGCTAGCGTAATTCTCAAGGAAGTGGGGAATGAGTGAGGAGATTAGATCTCGGAGAGGAAAGTAAACCATGGGAGTGTTTGCTCCGGAGGGCTTCGCCTTCATAACCAACACCGGCAACTCAAAACGGGCCCGGCAATCCAACAGTCTCAGCGCAAGAATCCCTTACGGTGAAGAGATGAGAGACTAGCTACGAATTTTTGATGGAAAACAACTCTACAGACTCTACTTCTGTAGGACAATGCTCTCTACGCGTCAAAACTCCACCTGAAAGTCGCTACACTAGAAAGAAAGTCATCGTCAGTCCCTATCCTCTCGAGCCAAGTTCACGAGGAACTCCACTCAGCTCACCCGTCACACCTCCAAATCCCTGTGCGATATACCGCGCCACAACCTCTTCCAAATGCTGGATGATAGCCATTGGTCCTTTCGTGGTCATAAGTGAATCGAGAGTTCAGAAATTCGAGAGTTGTGGCGTGGCATTTGAAGTGGTATTGAAGGAGTTTGAGGCTATCTTGAGTCGATGGTTGGTGACCGGAAGACGCGAGCTGGGCTTGAATATCGCTGTGCGAGAATAGAAGTGCCGCTTTGAGAGAAGCTTGCTTGAGGTTTGTCCAGTTGTGGTGGCAGGAAAGTGCGTACGCTGCCACTGGCTGCGTCTTGATGCTGTCGCTACTCAGCCTCAGATAAATCGACTCGAGGCTACCGATTACCCTTCCCATATAGTACTTCTGTGCTGCTTCTAGGACTTTGTTCACCGTGGCGAAGTCATTGATCACAGGCGCGGACTCGGGGAATGGATAACAGTGCCACAGGAGAAGCCGCAGTGTGGTAGAGTCTTCGGTACATGGAACGATTGGCAGAGCGCGTATATCGTGACTGAGTGATGGCTTTGGCTGGGGTATCGAGAACATGTCGTTAAATACTGAGGAAGAAATGGAGAGTACAAGCGTGTGGACGCGAAAATCGACTTCGTCTGAAGACCGGAGAATTACATCGCCGTCTTGTCTGTCAAAAGGGGTGGATGGTGGTTGTACCATGCGCGTAGCGTAGTAAGCGTCTGATTAGAGATGGAGGTATGCTGAGAAGAAGTGTCGAACTCAGCGGGAGGTTTATATTCAAGCGCCTTCGAGTGGCAACAAAGGGAATGTCATGACTCGACCGAGGGCTTTGTGAAAACAGACGGCCAAAGCACTCTTTCAAGTGACAAAGATATGATGTTTGAAATGCGGGCTCGGTTGCTTTCACGACGTGGACTTCTCACAATCGTCCTTGACCGATTTGATCTGTGACTCAGAAGGGCCCTGGGCGGAAGAAAGATTGAGACTCGAGCTTGATATTTTGAGATCTTGAGCTTCCCACCAGAGCGTACTCTGCTGAGCTGCGTTTGTGCACAAGTGATTTGGTGATAAGATGAAAAGCTCGACGAGAAGATGGAAAGGAGAAGTCCTCAGGAGTGCGAGGAGTAAGGAGAGATGAGCGCTTGATAAGAGCGCCGAACCTTCTTTCGACCAATTCTGCTTTTACCCACTCTTCCTCCTCCTTTTTGCACATGCCACGGGCCACGATACGGGAATGAACGACGTAAACTTGCCATACGCTAGGTAATCGTCGTCACACTGCGGAGACGATGTACCTTGGGTTTTGGGAGAGAGTAAGCTTGCCTTTTCGCCAACTTTTCGCTGTTTTTTTTTTCGTCCCAGTCCTGTTACCCGTGTACCTTCGTGATCCATTCTTGAATTCGCTCTCCTTTCATTGCAGGGAAATTGCATGGACTTGGTACAAAACTACCAACGATAATGCCGCTTCAACAGACGCCTCATACGTGTTACCGCCCCCCCNATCGACCTTTGGGTCCAGGCAGCCACTCGCGACAGAAAGCAGCGACCTTTGTCCCCAAATTCACTGTGCATACACTGTCACCGCGCTCTCTGGCGGTTGCGACCATGCATCAATCCTCTCCTTGACTATCCTCAACCGCTTGCGTGAGGTAGGCTCCATTGAAGCTGAGGAGCCAGGGTGAAGGACATACGGGATGAAGAAGCGACTAAGGTGCGTTTTTCTTCTTCTCGTCCTAACTTGTTTTTCCCTTACAAATGTCAGTCTCGCAGAAATACGAGAGGCGTCCTTAGAGGCTCGAAAGCTCCCTCCCCAGAGGGCTGCTTCTAAAGCTCGAACTGATAGCCGTCGTTATTGCCCCGAAGCAAGGCAACAAGCAAACACCTCCCTCACTGACGGGTACCTCACCGGTGTCATCATTCGCGGCGCTACAGCCCGAACGAACTTCAGGTGCCAATCTCAGATTATGGCGAAGTTACCCACTGCAGCCGCGGCTCGCGTCGTCATCACGATGCTCTCATGAGGCGATGCTATGATATTCCCTGCTCGACCACCCTGTGAGGAGGTTGACGTCCAATGGCGACGAAAGTCGTGCTCTCAGATGGTTGGCGTGCGATGTACCTATCGGTGGTGGTGGTCTCGGGCATTGGGATCTTGGGTGCACGTTGCGTCCAAACTCCTCAAGTTCATCGATCCGGTTGTGTTGCTCTCGCAAGTAGAAGCTATGCGCGTGGAGGTTCGTGATAACTGTGATCGTGTTTGTTGGCCTTCCGTATCCCATGGACTTGCGTTCTTGCTCCCCTGGCGTACCGTCCTTTCTTCTTTTCTTTCTACATTTCGCCGTAATTTTTATTTCTTCTTTGCTCGTCTCACTTTCTCATCTCCGTTCGAATCCCTGCGGCTCTGCAGTGTAGACGGCTTTGGTGTAACTTTCCGTACGCTAATAAATACATACCTCCTCTTCTCATCCTGAACCTTTTCGTATAAGCTTCAAGATATACTCGCACGTACTTTCTGGTTTCGTTGTGCATTCCTCCGGGTCTCAAATACTTACAAGTCGCCGTTTTTTNATCCGTGGATTCAAGTTCTCGCTCAAAGCGAGCCTTCCCAAGGCTTATCACAGCAGACCCCTGCCAACCTTGGAGGGCATTACATTTCGTCGTATACACACTCCCACATTAGGAATGGCGGATTACATCTGGTCTATCCTACTCAATCCTAGTAGCGCTCTCAATTTCTTCACTCGCTCTCTCCCACCACGACCAAAACGGCTCCAGACTTCTCAGATGCACTTCCATTGGGTCCGACTGGCTACGAAGGAAGCGAAACAGGCTAGACTCAGATATGACATCGATGTCAAGGATCACCAGTTCCGGGAATCTTTCGAACAGGGCAGACAGAGGTGGTGTTTGAAACGCGGAGGCTGGGTGGAATGATTGAATGTAGATGTACTTCAGAGACGGCGATGGGATACTGAAAAGGTCGGCGATGTCGGTAATCTCCTATAGAACGTATGGGATTGAGTGTTGCACCGGGAAGGAGGGGAGTGACTTACATCGGATGTTGAGGCCATGATTGAGATGTACTCGATGCTACGAAGGTGTGGTATAGCTTGCTTAACAATCGACGGGCGTTCATACGTGATCTGGAAACTCAGGAGATTGTTCAAGGTCGGTACGGGGGGTAAGGGAGCGGGGACAGTGTTAAGCGAAAAGTGTCTGAGTGCACTCAGTGACGACGCTGATAGTTGACGAGATAGGAAGACCCAAAGAGTCGGACCCGGCTCGAGCGACGTGAGTCTGGGGAGGTCAATGAGAGCATCGTAGAACTGCGAGGGGATATCACTATATCCAGGGAATGGGATACGGATGACTTGGAGATTTGGGTGTAATTTGAGGACAGGGACAAGCTCTTCCGCGTTCTGTGCGGCGAGAATTCGTAGGTGCGTCAGTTGACCTGGCGTAGGGAGACTGAGCAGGATTTCGGATGGGAATTTGGCTGAGCAGCAGACCGAGATGCGGTGCACGTTTGCGAAATACGGTAAAAGCTCGCGAATCTCGGCCCATCCAATCTCGATGACGTGTTTCCATCCTTTTTTGAGAGTAGTCTTTCCTTGGAATGGTTTAAGGATAAGGGAGGTGGTGTGTGTTGCCAGTGACGGATTGAGCGAGAAGGTCGCGTGTAATTTGGAAAGACGATGGAAGGGAATATAAATGTTCGGGAAGGTATTATATTGGTTCTGCGTCTCCCAGACTATGTTCAAGCCCTCTTTTGAGCGCAGGACAAAAGCGAGGAAGGGAAATGACTGACCAATCGTCTCAATTCCATGAAAATGTTCTGCGCCGTGTGTTTCAGCCCATTTGACGAAGTCATCCGAGCCCGAATACATTATCGATATTGTGTCGTAGATAAGTGGAGTCACGAGAGCGTACAACTGCTTTGAAGCTCCTTGCAACGCTAAGAGTGACCTGCGATCATGAGAATCGTCGCTGGCAATAACATTCGCCCAGAGTTCAATCGGGAGTTTCGCTATTCGAAGTAAGCCAAATTGTGAGGAGTCGAAGGCCACGTCTGCACTCATACCTGTCATTCTAGCTTAAAGCCTGGTGTGTAGGCTTTTGATTCCTCGCGCAACGAAGTAAGATTAGATGGAAGATTACTGATAAGTACCCTAGAGATGTGGGCATTGTTTGGTCTCGACGCCGTTGACTCCATGGACAACACAGCGGCATCAAAGAAAAAAACTTTCTTGATTCCGTCGATCCTCGTCCTATCCTTTGAGGAAGGAACTAAGATAGTTTCATGATGTCTTAATGCGACGCATTTTCTAGCCCAACGAGGTTGGGAAGGTGTACCAGTGATGTTAGGAGTGGGTGTCAGGGGATGTCAAAGGAGACATGAGCGCTTGACGAGAGCGCCCAAACTTCTTTTTCCAACCTTTCATCTTTGTCCTCTCTTTCTCGCTCGAATATTACAAATTACGACCCAGTGCTCGTTGCTCTGGTACAATCGTCTCAGAAACGCGCTACCTAGGAAACATGGAGACAGGATGTCAAGAGGATGCCGATGCCCTCGAGCCGCCGACGAAAATAATGCATCTTGGGTTGAAGTGGAGGTAGCTGAGAGTTGGCTGAGGGTACGCTGTCCGCTTCGCTCTCTCTGGTATGAAATCCGGGATCCTTCACATTCTCGCCTTATCCTTCCCTCTTTGCGCTCCTCGCCGTGTCTAGAAGCTGCTGCTGATTCCCTTGTTCTTCACGTACAGGGCTGCATAGTCACTCAATTTAATGTTTCACCGCGTATTATCCAATATTAACGTCGCGCTTCAACAAACATACCGACACGTGTGCTCTATGTACCTCCCCATGCGCAGAAGCTCGAGCGATGGTCAAGGGATGGGAACGCAACTGAAAAAGGATCCGTTAGAAGTGCGCATCCTCTGGTACGTTCTCTTCTTGCCTTCCCCTCTCCTCCGCTCACCATTTCTTCTGGCGGTCTTCTCAAGGGGCCGCAGCGTATTTATTTTCTAACACAATGCCCAAAATACATTATTCACCTCTTTTCCGGTCGACTACCCCCCCTACCCCCGAAAAAAAAAATGAAAAAAGTATCAAATCGCAAGGACCTACCCCCCTATCCCCCYTCATTTCCCCGTAGCATGACTTCTACCGCGTTTGGGAGCTGGTAGAACTCCAGTTGCCTTGCATTTTCGCTTTGTTCCTCACCATCCCAAAGTGCTCCCCCCAAGCGGTCAAGCTCAACATTGCCCACCTGCACCGACTCCCAAAACTCCTCTGGATATTCCTTTGTTGCGTGATCACGGATGTGATTTCAAACGGCGCAGGACTTCGGCTGGACTTCGGTGCTGCTTCAACGCAACGGCAATGACTCGCTGAAGCCCTGAGATGTCCTTCTCTGCTATCAATGACATGATTGGTTGGTGATTGTTGAGTTTGTGTCCCATCACTGCGAGTTTACAAGAGAGATTGAGACACTATGATTATGTTGTGTAAGTGATCCACCTGAACCGCTCAGAAATGGAAACATACCCAAAGCTTTAGCTTGTTTATTTGTTTGTTCTTTTTCCGTAAGATGGTACAGAGTTGCTCGAATGAGTGGTAGCGGAAATTCGTCTTGTTTGATGGTTCACTCAGTGCTCGTTCACATAGGCGTTCGAGCTCAGTGCTGGTGCGCAGGTCCTCACAT
>JAPEVF010000242.1:0-60768 GCA_029747585.1 Pleurotus djamor | reverse complement strand
CTTATCTCCCGTCACATAGATTACTAAATGTGGATTGCGATTCAAGAAATGTATCCCCACGAAGCTACTGCATTTTCCAACGCCTTCCACTCCCTCGATCGTTTAATTCACAAATTTCGAGAAGAACTGTCCCCTGTCCCAGAAGCCGGTGACACATCGCTGTCTTCGGAGCTTCGCACCCAAGTCATCACTCGGGCTCTAGCAGAAGCTTCTGTCATCAAGCTTCACGGGAATTTCTCGTATTCGGATACCTCATCGAAGCATAAATGTCTAAGCGCTGCTCGAGCGATCGTTAGCTTGGGCAAAGCGAATCTATCTCAGTTAACATACATTAATCCCATAATGGGCGTAAGTGCGCTCTCTCCGGTCCACTGCTTGATGGCGCTAATGAACTTCTTGCTGCTACTGGTTGACGTTTGCAGACTTTGTGGTCGATTGCATGTCAAGTGTTTATCGACGAAATTTCTCGGCTACGCACTGGCGAAGGGAGTTTGACACCAACTGCTACCGTTAGCGGTGAAGACTCCCTTCTGAAGAGCCTCCGGGAAGGCATGGCCACATTGTCCTTGTACTCTACCGACAGCCCGATGATCAGTGAGTCATCCATCCTCGACTATTTCTCCCTAAAACATTTTGACCCACGCAGATTACCAGCTCACGAGAATTCAAGAATCTTACAATCTTGTCATGATTTGAATTTCTCCTCCCCTTCTCCGCCGCTGGAATCCTCACGCACATCGGTATCGACCTCTTCAATTTTTGCCTCTTCGCCAATACTCCAGATGCTCAAGACTAATACCCCTGATTGTTCGTTTCTATACCCTACTCCCTCTGCTACCCAATTCCTACCTATCGTCATACCCTGCGTCTAATTCCCTGTTGTTCCTCCGCCATCATTTCCCTCAGTTAAGCGCATTGTAGTCTACGCAACCAGGATCTTCATCTCCCCTCATTTTCTTGTTTGTACTATCACCTACTCTACCAGGACATCCACGGACGTCTGTCTCTCTCATAGTGCCCCTGCTTTCATTTACCTTGCATCCCTGGTCTTATCATTTCAACGCCCATGTGTACCATTTTGCATCCGCATTAACGCTACTCATTTCTTGACACCTGTAGTAATGTCTCGCATACCTGTCCCTCTTTTCCAGCCATGCATACATTTTTTCTTGGTCGCCCACACTCTCTTCGTTGTCGTTACCTAGGATACGGGTTGTACAGTTAATGGTACGGCGTCCACCCCTTGGGTTTGGGGGACGCGCGCGGTTCAACTTGCCGATTTTACCCCTTCTTGGGGCTAGTTTGATAGGTCCCTCGGCGCCCAACTGGAATGTAGAATGTAGAGCAAAGAAGGGTCCTGATATGACCCCTGGACTTTCACCCGAGATAGGTACCTCTTGGGAAGAAACCCTTTGGACGTATATGGGTAAATGGCTCTCCGAGATCTTTGAACGTCGCCTATTGTTGCACCCACTCCATTGAAGGAACAATACGGGGGATAGGTCCGGATGGCGACAATGAATCCACTTCCCTGGTTAAGAGTGTAGTTTGAGCGGTTCAACGTACCGTAGTGCCTGCGCATGTCATTTGTGAAGTAGAAAGTGAAAGCGCAGACCCGCTGAAGAGATCTTTACAGTTCCGATAGTACTTCGGAGCATGTGAGTAAGAAGCGAGATCTGGCGCAGAAGAAAGGGCCCACCATGTGATGCAGCTTCCTTGTTCTATCATGCGTAGGCGACTGTGTACAGGTCGATCATACTATTCGGGGAGATAGGGCTACGAGCCTCCCAGACCCTTGGAGGGTTCACAGTTACTTATCGACGGTTCAAAGGCCCCTCCATTCTTGTGAAGGACAGTCGTGAGGGTCCTCTCACATGGGTGGGAGCAATAATCGAGGAAGTAACATTGTGGGGAATTTCGACCGAATTCGAACCGGCTTTCTTTTCCTTTCTTCTTTACAAGGTCGGCTACACAATAAAGGATAGACTCGAAGTGCCTAACAACCAATGTGATGATCTATACATCCAGATAGGTCCACGCAAGCTTAAGCTAGTAAGGGTGCTCCATGTCCATCTGTTCAGCGGAAACCGGGCTTCATTTCCGCTCTGCAACTGCATCCGCTCTGTGGTGAGGTCCGGGTGGGGAGAGAAGTCGCCATCCTGAGCCGCAAGGAAGGTGGAAAGCTTGGAAGGTGCGATGGCTTCGGTGGGAACCAAGAGGGAAGTAAACGAAAAATGTTGCATGGCACGGAAGTGGACGGCGACGATAGAAGGAAGCAAAGCTTAAATTTGATAGACGCCCACCGGGTACGCTCATAGCCTACCCGGAAACACCGAAACAACGAAAAAGTAGTAATTCATGGTACATATATTCTACATCGTCCGAACAACTGTTCTCACACCCAACCCCAGTTTACGTTTACTTGCTGCGCTTGTAAATCTTGCTGAGGAAACTCGTGAAGACTTCCCTCTTGATCTCGCCCTCCTTGGTACCCTCGGGGATCCCCTCGATTTGCTTCGTGAGCTTCTCATACATTTGTTGCTCGTACACCGCGTACTTGCCCTCGACATCAACGGCCTTGAAGACCTCTTTGACCTTTTGCTCCGCAGCCGCGTCCTTTTGACCGTAGTTATCGTCAAGGATCTTTCTTTGTTCTGGCGATACCGAGGCAAGGGCAGTATTGACGACCCAGGAACACTTGTTGTCAATGATGTCCGTGCCTATTTTCCCGAGGATTTCTGGGGGGACAGAATAGTCAAGGAAGTCATCCTGGACTTGGAAGTACTCTCCAAGGGGGATGAGGATGGATTTTGCGATGTCGTAAGGATGAATGGGTTTGTCGGAGGAGAAAGGAGCGGTGGAGGGGATATAAGATGTAGGCACATTGCACAGGTACATTGCGCAGGCGACGGGAAGGTAGAATGAGTAGAATGCCGTTTTGTAGATAACAATCAATTGGTGCCTAAAGGACGCCGCTCAACTCAAGAAGAAGGATAATCAGGGCGGGGATAACTCACTTCTTCAAGGAGAACTTTGACAGGTCAACGTAGTCCTCTGACGCGGTAATCAGGTCAATTAGCTGACCCATCTCCGTCTGGTATGTGGTCTAGAGGGTGATTTGTCAACCCGATGGAGTTGAGCTAGGACAAGACACGCACCTCGTGGAACACCTCCAGGAGGTCAACATAGCATGATGACTGGCGGAAATGCTTCTTGAGAAGCCAGTAGATGGCGGCTTCGAGCATGAATGAATCGTTGATAGCGATGTTTCCAACCGATTTGACGCGGTACCAGCATGGTTGCGAGCGGCGGGTTATCGAGCCATCCATCATGTCGTCTGCGACAAGGAAATAAGCTTGGAGCAACTCGATGCACCAACCGAGTACAGCAGCCTGGAAGTATTCATCGTCGGTCAAGGCACGATCCTTGAGGATCTCGACCGTATCAACGACGGACATTCCTCGATTAAGCTTGCCGCCGGGAACGTTGTAATCCAAGTTCTAGCACAGGAAAACTTTAGTAACCGCACTGAAGGGCATTTTGGGACACGAATGGGGAAATGGAATGGTAAAATCGCTAGGCCGCGTGTCCATATGAGGAGAAATCGACTGGTCCAATGATGATTTCCAAGGGGAAACAGCAACATACCTTTTTGAACCACTCCTGCGCGTCCTCTGGCATACCCTCAGAGGCAAGGTGCTCTACCAGTTCATCCCGAATGACTTCCCAAGCGTCCTCGAAGCGCTTTCGTCGCTGAGCCTTGTCAGTGATCTTGCCATCCAAAGCCATCTTTGTTACTTGAATACGGGGTGAACGAAGATATCAAATGGGCGTCAAGATGGCGGAAGGAAGAAAGGTGTATCGATGAAGATGGTGGTTCGATTCATGGTATTTATACTTGGCGTTAGCCCTTTCGTCGTGGTTTCGGATTTATTGTTCCGCTTCTGACGCTAAGGTCCATTTCGTCAAACTTGTGTATGGGATAGCTCAGTATCATAAGCATCTTTCTCCAATGGCTGGTCGAATTAATTCTGATGGAGTTCACTAATTAGACCATTCTCGCTAAGAATCGACAAGTGAGGTGGTACGATGGGAAAGCACAAATTTTGGACAGGGGCTTTAAATTCGGCGTTGATAGTAATCAAGCTCAAGCCTCGAACTCAAATTGCCTTGTTCCCTGGTAATAGATGTCTTATCATTATTCCAGTGCGCCGTGAAGAAAGATTACCATCGTGGCACTATATCACCGCGATAGTGGCGATTGCGGTGATTTTCATTGGTAGTAGTAACGAGACGTCTTCGGATAGCATGCCTTTCAGAGGAATTAAGAAACCATCCTCATAAGCTAGGGCTCCTTGAATGCGTTAAAACATTGAAGAGGTCGTGAGGACTGAAGAGCAAGAGGGGGGAACGAACGCTCCTCCTATTTTAGCGTCCCTAAGGGGCCCCTAGTCGAGTAGTCCGAACAGCCCGAAGTTTCTCTGCTCCAGTGAAATCGAGCAAGCCATTACCCGGCCCACAAGTAACGTCTCAAGTGCCATTCCCACTTTGAGTCTTTCAAAGCGCTAGTATGTCCTGGGGTTACAGCGCATCGATCACAAGTGTGCACTCGAATATTGTCCTTGTCAAATGGTAGGCGAAAGTTGGCTAAAGAAATAAATAGTAGTGGGTGTCCGATGGGATGTCCCAAGTTACGAAAGGAGAGCTACGTGACGATCTGCGAGCTCATCCCATCAAGGACGCTCCCGTCGTGCTATTTACGAAGAATGGTCTTTCGAGAACTTCACAGAGTGTGTTCGCAGGGGGCAACGTGCCGTCCTTGAGGTAAGCCTGCATGTATTGGATTGTGCAAAGAGAGGGATTGGCAATAGTAGCGTGCTTGATTCACATGTGAGTATCAGGTTTTAATGGTCCTGTAAACGGCACATACCCCGATGCCGTTTTGCACAAGTACGGCAGAGCCAGGGAAAAGCGAAGACATCCGATGTGCGCTAGATCATCATAGACTCAGTGAAAAGTGGATACGAAGAAGAGAAGGGAAAAAAGAACCTTCGGACTGGAGTGACGGGATCAAGCTCGTTGCTAAGGAACAGAAGAGGCGCGCTTGTGTTGCTCGCAGTTGGTGGGATCGGACCTATGGGGGGTAAGTAACGTCCATGACATGGAGAAGCTTCTGTTGCATTACTCACCGGTATAACTCCCAGAGGGTGGAGGTGGGACATCCATCGTAGCACAATCTAGGGGGTTGTGCCCAAATGAAGCACCAACATACACACTTTGGTTGCGAAGGAATGCAGCATGCTCTCTCCAAGCCTCGACAGTGGTAACGTTTCCTCTACCCCATCCATCCACACAAGGAATGACAGATCCGGCATCTCTGACCGAAGATTCTATAGCTGGGTCGGGATCCAGGTTGACGGATGCAAGGGATCCCAGAAGGGCGGCATTCCCATTCTCCAGCTGATTTAGGACCTTAGCCAGGAGTGGGAACAATGGGACAGGTTGGTAGAGAGCAACTAGGATCGAGCTTCGAAGCTCGGAAGCGGTAATGATCCGTGGCATATCGGAACCATCTGTGTAGGGTATGGGCCGTTCACGAAGCGAGGCTATGATGTTCTCAAATCGAGACTTGATATCGTCCCGCGAATTTCCCCAGAACGCACATCGTTCCTGACCGGCATCAAAGCAGTCATCGAAGAAACGCTCGACCACTCTGTCTGCATCAGCCAGATTCGATCGCCACTGTAGATTATAATAATCTTCAGCGTCCATAACGCCATCCAACATCATACGGCCAATGCGGTCGGGAAACATTGCCGCAAAAGTCGCTCCGAGGACGGTCCCATAGCTAAGTCCATAGTACCAAAGCTTTCCCTCCGTCTCGGGCAGACCTAATGCTCGTTGCTCAGCTTCAGTATACCTGAGCATATCGCGGGCAACGGCGGCTGAACCAGTATATCGAGCTGTGCCATTAGCTCCGCCGATAGCCTTGTTGCACCAGTTTCCATAGGCCTCAGCCAAGGCGAATTGAGAAGCCTCAGAGGCATCTGAGGCATCGGATGCATCACGAAAATAGAGAGAGCGAAAGACGATACGATTCCGAGGAGAGCCGGGAAAGCATTCAATGGGAGCGGTGTTGTTCACACCACGAGGGTCGAACCCGATGATGTTGTACGATGTGCCAAGGGTTGCGACAAGTTGAGGACCAAGGGTGAGGATGGCACCGACACCTGACTGTCCAGGTCCGCCTGTGACATGCTCAATCGAGCTGTTCAGACAGCTTGAGGCGGGAAACCATACCTGGATTGAGAAGGATGTTGGGAGCGGGCTGAGTGGCAGCAGATATCTTGATCAAAGCCACAGCAGCTGTTCCCCGATCTGGTTCGTCGTAATCCAGTGGGACCTAGGGTAGGGCATTAGCATCATGCGTACACCGTCACAACGAAGAAAGAAGGAACTCACTTCTAACCGCGCACACGTGTAGTTATTAAAACACGGTGTCCAAGCTATATCCACCGACGGAACAATCTGGTTAAACACGTCACTGAGCGTTGTCAAATTACTGAGGATGGAAAAATGTTTACTTGAGCAAAGTCATAGACCATTGCAGGCGCCGATGGGGCTGCTGGAGGTGGCGAGAAGTAAATACGCGTCAGCATCGCGGTACTCGACACAAGGGAAGGCCATGACACCATGGTTGTCTCAAAAACGATGAAGGATAGACCGGCCGGTAGGTACTTGCAGCTTATATATACGCACGTTGGAGGCGTTCAGACTTGCGACCCTGTTAGGGTAAAGAGTCTTGGCAATAGCGCGCAATGCACTGGCAACCATGGGCGCTGGTGCTGTTATACCCCAGTGACCACAGCTTGGAGCACCACCAAATCGCAGTGCACGAGTTTCCAGAGGCTACGAAAAGCAGTCAGGAATCTAGGCGGGGACATAATCATGAGCACGTCATCGACTGGGAGGGTGGCGGGGCTATGCGCACAGAGAGGGTTGAACATACTGCGCAAATGCATAGGATGATTCAATAAAACGCCTGGCTGTTGAGAAGAAGGTCATCGACGATTAGTCAATGTCATGGAGCCATGTGCATGAGAGATGGTTGGAGATAGTATTACGGCAATGTGTACCACAGGAAAAGCTTCCATCAAAAGGATTGGAGGGCCCATGTCGAGAAGCGGGGGTGCGGTATCATAACGAAGTCTTACCCTGCAAGAGTTCAGTTCTACGATACGATGATAAAATGCTAACATGCGTAAGACACTAACCTTGGAGGTCCGGATTGCTTTCCGGGATGCTTCTGGCTGCAGAAATGATGTGACAAAACTTCCGATAGAGGCTAAACCATTGCCACGCACGTCTTCGACACCATGCCTTTTGGTTGAGGGGCAGGTCTACAGAGCCGAACGCAAGGTTCGAGCCGAAAGGTGACGTCGACGATCCTCGGAACGCCCATTAGCCGCCGTTGGACATCCCGAGCAGAGAACAGATCATAATCAACTTCATTTCATTCAGCTTCTACGAAAAGCTGTGGGGTGGTTACACAGTAGCGCTGTGGCGGTACCGGATACAAAAAAAGCAAAAAGCCTCTACTCAACGACGTAGAGCCGTAGTATCAGCAAAGAAGGGCTTATGATTAACCTCGCAAGTGGTATTGACTGGTGGTAAAGTTCCGTCTTTCAGGTACGCTTGCATATACTGAGCAGTGCAGTTCGATGGATTCGCAACAGTGGCATGCTGAACCCGTTCGTTAGAGATATGTAGCGGGTCGAACAAATTAGAAACACGTACGCCGATGCCATTCTGGGCGAGGACGACAGATCCTGGAAAGAGGGATGACATCCTATGAGCGCTGTGGGAGGTTAGTATAGCACTCAAATAATGGGAGTGAAAGAAAACATACCTTCTCAAGGGTGTGACCGGGTCGAGCACGTTACTAAGAAATAGGATGGGAACGCTGGTACTGTTCGCAGTCGGCGGGATGGGGCCTGCAAGAAGGACAAGTGAGCTCCCGACACAGATGAGCACACGAGACGTTCATCTGACCTGAGTATTTAGCCGAAGGCGGCGGAGGGACATCCATTGTTGCGCAGTCGTATGGATTGTGTCCCCACACATCACCAACGTAGATACTTTGGTTCCTGAAAAACTCCGAATGTTGCCTCCAGGCGTCAATTGAGGTGACAAGGTTCCTTCCCCAACCATCAATACATGGTATGACAGACCCAGCGTCGCCGGTAAAGCGAGCTACATCCTGCGGACCAGGTGCAAGGTTGATATCTGTTACTATGGCCAAGGAAGCACCATTTCCGTTCTCCAAATCGCGAAGAACAACGGCGAGGATAGGGTAGTAGTCGAGAGGAGAGTATAGGGAGCTTAGTATGAATCCCTTGAGGTCCGAGTAAGTTGCAATGCGTGGCATGTCTGGTCCATCGGAATATGGGAGCGGGTTTTGTTTGAGCGACGACACGATCTTCTCGAACCGACGACGAATATCCTGCGCCGAAGGTCCCCAAAACACGCATCGCTCTTGACCAGCATTAAAACAATCGGTCCAGAACGTTTCCATTGCCCTATCAGCATCAACCAAATTACTCCGCCACTGAAGGTTGTAATAATCCTCTGCATCCATGACACCATCGAGCATCATGCGGCCAATTTTATCCGGGAACATCGCAGCGAAGGTGGCACCTAAAACCGTACCGTAGCTGAGCCCGTAAAACCAGAGTTTGGCTTCTTCCTCGGGAAGACCTAACGCTCGTTGCTCGGCTTCGGCGAAGGCAAGCATGTCACGAGAGACTGCTGCGGAACCTGCGAATCTTGCAGTGCCATTTACACCGCCGACAACTTTGTTGCACCAATTCCCATACGCTTGGGCCATGGTAAACTGGTTGGCGATAGAGGTATCCGATGCATCGGAGACGTCTCGTAAGTAAAGCGTGCGGAAGACGGTACGAGTGTCATGAGCTTCGGGGAAACAATCAATTGCTGGGGTAGTGTTGTTGACACCGCGGGGATCGAATCCAACGATGTTGTAGGATGTACTCAAGGTGGAAACAAGCCACGGAGCAAGACCAAGTATGGTCTGTACGCCAGAACCTCCGGGGCCACCTAGAAGGCAAGTCAGAATCGCGTCCGTGGTCCACCTGGATTTACGTACCTGGATTGAGAAGGATGGTGGGAGCTGGCTGGGTAGCAGCAGAAATTCTGATGAGGGCAATCGCTGCCGTTCCTTGACTAGGATCATCGTAGTCTAGAGGGACCTAAGATATCTCTTGAGATTTTCCTCATACCGACGTGGGGGGAGATCTTACTTGTAGACGAGCGCAAGTAAACTCATTGTAACAAGATGTCCAAGATATATTTGGCGAAGGGGTTATCTAGAAGTTTGATGTGATTAGAATCAGTCAAGCAACATATTAGTCATGTCAGTCACCTGGGCGAAAACGGGGTCCGCAGGATTCTGCGCGGTGACAAACAGCGAAAGGATGAGAGGTAGGTAAACCGCAAGCATCTTCGAAGTCAAGATGTGTCGAGATTGTACTCAGAACTACCAAGTTTTTNATATGTTAGCAGGTCAGTATGTCGCCTTCGGAAGGCTGATCGGCATGCCATGCAACTTGGATAGCCATCCTCCGCAGTCACCCAGCATTGTCCGGAGCCAAGACTTCCGCCTTCGATGCGCTGGGATCCGAATTTATGTAAATAGCCATTTTAAACGTTCTCTCCAGCGTACGCATGTAGAAGCCGTCGCGTAAGGATGAAGACAGCCGTACAGAAACAGGGATGGGTCCAGGCAGGCAGTGCTGAACTTGATGGCATCCGAGGCTTCTATTTGGTGCTACGGCATGCCGAAGGCCCAAGGAGGTATGTAGAGCAGCTTTGGAGTACAAGCATTTGGATCCGAGAGTAAAGCTGCTCCTAAAAAGGACTGCACCGAGTCGTCAGGAGTCACGGAGCGGTTGGTCACGGTCACATGGTGTGACTCTGTCACCTACTCCAAGTTCAAAGTCTAGTCTCATTTCAATGACCGTGCGAAGTCAAGTTCACACGGCTTCATTCTTCATCGATTCATCGACATCCTCCAGGCTCCAGCGAGACCTCCGGGAGGCTCCCGGTGCTTCAAGTCTTTGTCCCCCGTATACCGGACATTAGGATATTTCGTAGCGGACGCGACTAAGTACCCCGGGGCCACATTTTACTCGTGTTGCGCTGGATATGGTAACTTTAATCTTCTTTTGAGGTTTTACTTTACTCGGGCATTGGGACGACCCAAGTTAATTTTTTCCCTAGATCGCTGCTCCCTGCTCATGCAATCATGACAGTCGTACGACTCTACTTTCCTCGCTGTGATGACCGCGCATCCCGCCGATCAAGATCATTTGCGCTCTTTTCCTGCCAGAGTAGAGGCTAAGCGCTGTGTCGATGATCACGCACATCATTGAACAGACGAAGAACTTTATGTTTTACAAAAGTTTCAGTACTCTCCCTAGCGTATCCGACTTCAATCTGAGGACGCCTCTCATGCTCATAGTCCTTGGAACTGCCGGGTCGAAGTTCCATGGCCGTACTCGACTTCGTATTTGAAGACAGACTACGATCAGCTTCTCTGCCATGTGCACCCCAGGAACAGTACTAGTACTAGCCTCACGGAACCATACTCACCTTCGCGAGTGACGGATTGTTCTCAATCCGGTTGATGCCAATCAGCTGTTGACTGTTTAAGCTCGAGGCTCGAAGCTTGAGCTTGGACTACTACTCGGGGCATTTTCCTTAAAGCCTAGCGTTTCCCCTCCCCCCCTCTCCCAAACACCCACACTCACCATGCGTTTCCTCGCCTTCTTCCTTTTGATCGCCCAGGTTTTGGCCTTTCGGACGAAGAATAGGCTGATCACGTCTGCGGACGGGACAAAGATCTACACTGATGCAACCGGAGATCCTAGTAAACAAAGCATCGTATTCGTACACGGCTTCGCTCTGAGTAGCATCGTCTTCGACAATTTTTTCACCAACAAAAAGCTACAGGACCACTTTTATTTGGTATGGCTCCGTCTCTGTGTCATTCCCCCTTCTTCTGATTTACATGTTCACGTGTCTTAGATTCGATACGACGCTAGAGGTCATGGCCTCAGCGACAAGCCGTCAACGGAGTCAGCCTACTCGTCGTTACGCTACGCTCAAGACTTTGCGGCAGTCATGTCGGCGTACAAGCTAGATAAACCTATTTTCCTTGGATGGTACGTCCTAACCTTACCGTTGTATGGAACATCTGACTCACCCGTTCTGAACAGGAGTCTTGGTGGTACGAGTTTCGCGGCATCGACATGGAATGCCTGACTGACGTCAGCATTTCTTGCAGCTGCCATCGTTTCCGATATCGCTGAGCATATCCAGCCGATGCCTCTTCTCGGCGCTGTAGCATGCGACGGAAGCCCTGTCCTAGGTCCCGAAATTCTTGCCAAACTCATTGCACCCGCCACAGCCGCAAGCCTCGCGACCTTTTTCCAAGACACGAACGTAACAACTGGACTGGCCGGACGAACCAAATTTATCAATTCATGCTTCCAATACCCTGATCAAGTCCCATTCAACATCAAAGCTAGCTACTTCGGTTCGACACTCGTACAGCCGCCTGCTGTCTCGGTCTGGGTCACTCAACGAGAGCAGAACAGCACGAAGTTGTTTGAGGTCGCTGAGAAAGGAGGTTTACCTCTTCTTGTGCTCTTCGGAAAGTCGGATATTGTGGCGGTAGAGTCTGAAGCTGTGGCTTTTGTCAAACCCCATTTCAAGAAGCTTACAACAGTCACCATTCCTGGAGGTCATGCCATCTTCGAAGATAACCCCGATGGGACTGCAGAGGCTTTGATCGGTTTCGTCCGGAGTATTTCTAATCATCCTCGCGTCTGCAAAAAAAACAGCGTCAATTTAGATTGAATCCATTTTCATTTTCGTTTCCACAATCCACTTGGCATCGGCTTAGGGAAGACTGTAAGGTGACGACGAAATTACGAGGGTGAAATCGAAGTGGCATGAAACACTACTTGGCGCGAACAAGCCGACGTTTACTTCCAAGAAACCGCCACATAGTAATTTCATGTCCGATAGACCGCGAGCCCCCGAAGCTAGAGTGAAAGTCACGACCCGCCCTTGTGCTGTAAGCTTAATCCAAGGAGACCTGCCAAACGGTGCTTCGCTCTCCTTGAAGAAGCTATGTATGTACGATACAGTCACCCTTGGGAGGTCTGAACATCTCACTCAACACTGCTGTCCATCTTCGAAAGGCTACCTCGGTCTCATTACTGCCCTATTTCCATCGCCGTCAAATTCCTTTACAATACTTACATTAAGCATGATGTATCGGGCTCAAGCCTCTCTCTATCTACTCTGAAGTTGGCAGATCCTTGACGTCTCGCGGTCGCGCTCCTATCTATCCCCTGACGCTCCTGAGTAGAGCTGTAGCAACTGGTTCCGTTTCGCTTGGCGCACGCGAACTTCCAACCCGAGCATCATTGTAGAAAGAGATTATAGAGAAGCAAGTGAGCACTCATCTTCTTGATTAACGGGATCTATTTACTGAGAATTAATTTAGACAATATCCTCGCGGAAGTGATATGACCACAACCACTAAATCAACACCTCCAACTCAATCCGCCGCAATCTTCAAGCTTCCCGACGATATCCTTTTGCTTATCTTCTTGTGCGGGCACGCTCAAAGCGAAGAATATGACGAGTACGATGATGATGATTACGACGATATCAATGAGTTGACGCCGGATTATGCTACACTTGCCTCTTCTGAGCATGGTCGTACTTTGACCAGTGTATGCCAGCGCTGGCGGCAGTTAGCCCTCAGCGTGACTCAGCTCTGGACCAGAATATCCCTGGATAAGCCCAAATATGCGGCCGAACTGATCGAACGTACCAAAGAAGCTCCACTCGACGTTTGCTGTTTATTCCCCAGTCCAGCACCGGAAGCGTTCTGGGAGGGGGTTTCGAAGGTTTTGCCGCAGTGCATGGAAAGGATGTCGGATCTGCGCATTGTACTCCAAAAGCATCATAACGACGCTCGGTTCTGGTCCTTACTCTCTCGCCCACAGGCCTTGAAAAGGCTCACGATAACAGGGTCAGGGTACCCTGATGGAGGTGTCCCTCACTCTCTATCACAGAGCGTACCTCTGGACAAGATGTCATCCCTTTGCTCTCTCATTCTCGACGCCGTCTGCCTCCGGCAAGACCTCCCATCTATACCGACACTGCGGTGGCTCATCCTTCGGGATAATTCTGATGAGTACATCAGCGGTTCAGACCCTCTTCGTAATGAAAACCTGTCCATTGAATGGCTCCTCCGATCACTTCCCAATATTCCAAATGTCGAATACGTCGACGCGGCCGTCGTGAGTGTCGGGCTACTACCCGCAGCTCAGAGACCTCGACTTTGTAGACTTCCCAAATTGCGATTCCTCAAACTCTTCTGTACAGACGTCACCTCGACTATGATTTTCGAGTTCCTCGATCTCTCCCCAACAATCGCACTCGACATCATGTTTGACTACACATCACCCATCCATCTCAGAACGGATGGTATGGCCGCCCTCCTTGCGAGATACGAAAGGAATCCTTCCGCAAATATATGCTTGGCTGTGAGGACGGACATTTGCGTTGAAGAAGGCACACAATGCATTACCCTTCTGCTTACCGAAGATGAGGTTGACTGCCCTACCCTCCTTGCCACCTCATTTTGGCGTGAGATGTTCTCCGAATACGTCTCCTTGCTGCCACTAGAGAGACTTCACACGCTGGAGTATGTTGTGTATGCTTCGGGTGACCAAGGAGGGCCTACCGACTTATGGATTGAAGTGATCGCGATGTGCCCAAACCTTCGCAAGCTCACCGTCAAGGCTAACGCGGGAATCCACTTCTTACGCGCATATACCGAGCGGTATGCACGGTTGCGCAACCCGGAGGATGCCACAGTTAATCCTCAGCTATCTTATTTAAGCTTCAAAAAGGTGAAANTTTGAGGCGGAGGGCGAGACGACGAAAGCATACGACGTTATGCTGGAAAGCTTGGGAGAGCTGCGAGCGGCAAATTTTCCAATTGAACTAATATTTCTAGATCGCTGCAACATCTCAGAAGCTTCCGTCACGAAGCTTAGAGAACGCATACAAGTCGAGTGGGACGAGAATGAAAGAGGAATGACGGTAGTCCCGAAGGATCTGGGAGAATACCACTTCTAAAGGCTAATCTTATACTACATAATTCTAGCTCTCTAGTATTGTTTCCCCTGTTCTCTTCACCTCTGGAGTGCTACATAGTGTACTCATCTGGGGTAGCCCCCAATGGCAGGTAAGGGGCTCTCCTGTTCGATGTTGACTACCCAAGCGGGATACCATATTTAGAAAGTGAAATTCCGTAAATGGCAGTTGTGGTTCAAGGGCTTGAGAAGCCCACCCCAGTTGACAAATTAACGACCAGCACAAAGGAATCTGGAGTGGTGTGCGCCCGTAACATAAAAGGTAGTCAGTTTTTAATACTGTGATGCACCCATTTTAGTCTTCTGGCCAAAGCCACAACGTGTTTCACTTGAAAAGCACGATCGCCATTGTGTCCACCACATGAGTGGACACAAATGCCACTTCTGACGGGTATAAATAAGAGGCAAACTAAAGGAGATGCAGGTAGAGAACTTTACCCAGCTTCAGCTCCGAGCACAAGAATCTGCCTTACACGCCACTCGACCAAAACACCCACATCAACATGCCTGCCGAAAATGCTATCTGCAAGGATGCCTTGATCGACGATGGAACGGTCTCCAGCATAGAGACTCGCGAAGCAGCTGTAGTAGACATGTCCAAAGCCAGCTCCTTGAGCACAAGAACTGTGTCCGAGAGCTCTGGGTATTTGGGGAGTTGGGAGTTTGACGAAAGCGACGATGATTCAAACGACGAATGGAGTTCAGCCGTGTCCGAGTTGTCGAGCTCGAGCGCTGAGGACGAATGGAGCTCTGCTGCATCTCATTGCAGCGTTGAGGACAATGAAGATGAAGATGTTGACGACCTTGACTTGTGTAGTGATAGCTCGGAGGGAGGAGACGACGAAGACGAGGAGCCGAGGTTGAATAGGTTCCTTCGGGTCAAGAAGGTGAGTATCATTGATATTCGACAAGAGGAAAATTTAACGACGTCGATCTCAAGAGGCATAGCCGAATTCAACGCGAACGAATAGGAGGGGAGTGGATCTGAACGCGTAGCTTTGGTTTGGATCGTTCATGATCATAGTTCATAGTTATCATTGTCATGTTCATGTTTCCTTTGTTCGTGAAAATTAGCCTCGCGTGACCGAGGACAATGTTCAAAATTGTGGCATGTGACCGCGATCACCATCTTTCTCTCCAACCACCAACCACCAACCAGCAACATCATCCACCACAACTGTCACCAATCTACTCATTCTCAACCAAGCACCGATGCCATTCATGGAGTCGAATCCCACCCTTGACGGGTTTATTAATGCTCATACCGGGCTTGCCAATTCCCAAACCCTGGAGACGGTACGGTTTGTCAAGAAAGTGCTCGTGGACAACTTCGAACGGAAGAAAAAAANCAGCGCAGTGGCTTGGCGATCCCGTGTTCATTAAATACGGCTTCCTCACCCTCGGGTGGAGGTTGTGGGTCTTGCGAGAGGCGAAACAGGTCCACTTGATCGAAGCGTTTACTCGCCACCCCAAATACAAAGCGATCGGGGTTTCGGAACGCGTCAAGGTGGCCCACGTCGACTTGAAGAAGGAGAGCATCCCCGAGAAGGAGGCCGTGGATCGCGCTTGGGACGTCGGGTGTTTGTTGAGGGAAAGGGCCCGCTTCTACGGGTTCTACCCATCGTCTCTCGAGGACCCCGTCTTCACGACGTATGGCACCCTTGGCTTGCAGGGAAGGATGTTCGCATTGAGTGTGGCGGGAATGGATGACTTGATGAAGAAGTTTGAACAGGAGGAAAGGAATGCAGACGACGATGACGATGATTGGAACAAGGAGAACATCAATACGAACACGGAAGGGGAGGGGGCCAAAGGGAAGAAGAAGTCGAAGGCAGTGAAGCCAAAGCCTCGCGTCAGGAAAACTCAAGTCGCGAAACCAAAGCGGTCTGCGAAGACAACCAAGAAGGAGGAGGTTGAGGATGAGCCACCCAAGAAGAGGACCCGGCGCACCGTTCGCGATTGAACAGATCCATCTCGCATTGTATCATTATTTGATTTAGCAGCATCATTTGTACCAATATGTCTGGATTGCATTATTTTATCTACGCAAATTGTCACTATTTGGTTGAAGATGAACGGTGAAGCACGCGTACCAATTTCTGGTAATATAGGACGCGTCGCAATTCCCGTGACCGCCGACGCGCGATATTTGGCTTTGTCCGCGACCATAAATAAACCCAGACGCGACTGCAACGGGAGCCACAACCACAACCAAGTATCACAACCACCGACCACAACCATCACTCATACCACAACCACCAGTTGCCACCTACCATCACAGCTACTCACTCAGCACCCACGAACAATCGAGCATGGCTACCAGCACTGGCAAAATTGATCAGAAGCAGAAGATGATCAATCGAACCAAGAAGGGGTGCCCCAAGCTGCATTATCGCGCAATGGCAGTGAGGGACATGTTGAAGCGATCATGGGACAATTGGAAGAAGCATCCCAAGTCCCTTGGAGACTCGTGCTTCAATAGGTACGGCAAGTTGGATCTAGCAGGGAGAATGTGGGCTCTCAAAGAGGCCGGCTTGTCTGAGCTTGCGGAAAAATTCCAGCGAGAGGAGGGCCAACCTGACGACGCTAGTGACGATGAAGGCGACAAGGACCTCGCCACGACGGCTGCTGCTGCTGAGGAGGAGGATGATTCCGATGTCGAGGAGATCGTTGACCCCCATGCCATAGCCGCCCTCAGCAAGAAGTCCCAGCCGGTCTGGACCAACGAAATGCTCGTCAGGGAACGTATCGACATCGCTTGCAAGTTCCTCCGATCTGACGCGGAAGATGGGATCTACGCCGTTTCGCTCAACGATCCAGTCTTCACCGCGTGTGGATCCCTCACTAGGTCCCAGCGGCTCACAGCCGTCAGGGGGACAGGCGTGCGTCAGTTATGGGAGAATTTCGGGTTGATCGAGAAAGATGAAGACGATGGAGATGACAAGGAGAACGTCGATGCGGAAGAAGAAAAGGAGGTCAAGAAGAAAAGAGCTCGTGGACCTGGTCGTCCTCGAAAGGATGCAGTTGAAGCGACCAAGGCTGAAGCTGAAGTCCCGATCCACCAGTCCATTCGGAGGCCTAGAGTAGTGAAGAAGACCAAGGCAGTCAAACCGAAGGCGAAGCCTCGCACCAAGAAGGCCAAAGCAACTGAGGTGGAGGCGGAGGCGTCTATGTCGACGGTCGGTAAAGAGGACGAGGACGAGCGACCTAAGAAACGAGCTCGACGCAACGTCGCTAAGGAAGACTGAACAGTCCCGGACAGTTTAATGATTCCACGAGCTTATGTGACACAGTGACTGTATATACATACCACGTTTGTAACATTACTTGCATCTTGATCACTTATACGCCTAGCAGGCAACGAGTCCGAGATCGACGATACGAATCTTGTACCAGCGATATCTCCAAGGCACCTGGGTGCTCGCGCATGGACAACGAGCCAGCCTGTGTGCAAAATGATCATTGAGAACCAAAAGAGTAAAAGAGATGGACACGACAACGGAATAATGGTTCGGAAAATTGGCATATTATTATGAAAACCGATACCACACATTCATGCAGGTATAAACGAATCGTATGGGATGCATACCTGATCGATTATACGCCCTGAATGCATCCAAGACCTGTCCTGAAACCCGAGACTGGGCCGGGCCCGCACCCTGTTCTTGAGCTTCTTGCCCAGCGTGTCGACAAATCGGAAGTCTTCATCGTGTCATTCCACACCTATTGAATGACATCTTAAGGACAGTCGCCGACGAAGTAGCCAAACGTTTTGACGAGATCTTTGACTTTTACAGATGCATAGCAGAATATACTACCATGGTGAGCTGGGCTGTGATTCCGTTTGTAGAAGGAAGCGGGTATGTTAGAGTCTTTCGAATCGCTGGAGAAAAAGGATCATGTCAGCGGAAATCGCACAAGGTTAAAGACAGGACACGCACACGAAAAGGTCTCGCATAGCTATGCAATCACCAGCAGCATTCGAGGATGAATCCCTTCGTCAAATCTCAAANCAGTCCCAGTACAGCCTGGCGACGACTTCGCCAGCAGAAGGTCAGCACAATCAACCAGATAGAGTCATTTCGGGGGAAGAAAGTAGCCAGGCGTCCTCCATGTTGGTAGAGACTAACGAGGCTTGGGACCAGGAGAAAGAAAGCCAACGACTGAGTTCGTGGGTCCGACTCGTACGCCTGGAGTTGGAACTGGGTCGAACGCTTCGTTGGTAATGGTAATGACCATTTCCAGTGGATGGGAAAGAGCAAGGGAGATGAGGGCAAAGGGAAAGGAAAAGAAAAGAGGAACGATCATCGGTGCCTTATATACGTAGTTCCGATGAGCCTGGTCCGTGCGCTGCCAGCGTACTCAGAAGTGGCCGCTGAGTTGCTTCTTCTTTCTGACCATCACAATCCCAACATTTCGCTGCAAACTCATATCATCATTTCTGTGCTGCTTCAAGTCGCAAACTGTGCCTCGACATTGACTAGACGTCATTAATTTGGTGAAATGGAGGATTTCGATTAGGTGTCAAGTGCATATTATGAGTTCCTACGACACTGGGAAGATTTATTCTAGCGTAAGGACGTGTCCACATACCCATGCAGCTCTCCTCAACTTCTTAAAGGACGACGCCTACTCCGCTCAAGGACGTGGTTTTGGCCGCGGATTTCCTTTGACCTGGTAGACGGGGCGGCCACCATTGATCTGGTTTGCTGGAGGCTCGAAAAAACGCCAATCAGGCCCCTCATCGGACTCCTCATCAGAGGCCTCATCCTTGAGCCTTTGTTGCAAGCTGTCCAAGAGGTTTTGCCTGATTTTGTTGACGGTCGGGAGATGCGGTGCTGCGTCCTCCGGCAGGGCATCCGCGGCAAGACAATTCTCTAGGATTACACGAAGTTCCTTGGGTGCCGTATGAAACTCGCTGTCAAGGAGGCTACATCAGCAAATTCAAGCTGTCGTGCATGAACGGACCTCGTGTCACTTTCAGAGCATCCGAACACAGCAACTGCGTCGTTGCAATACGATCCCAACCTCACATACGTCTCGCTAATTCGCGTTCTCATCTCCGTCCATTCAGCGAGCTCCCGAAGAAGCCGTGAAGATTCATATCCAATCTGTGACCTTAGGTCTCGTTTCGTTGGCTTTGGAATTGATGGTTTGACGACCGTTCAGCTCGAAAATGGACACTGCTCACCATGCGACCTCCCCCGGGTTTTTCGTGGCCGGAACCAACTTTGCTTAGAGGAGACCAATCTTTCAGCCTCTTTGACGCGTGCGACGGGTCACAATTCCGATATTCCACTCGTCCTTTCTCCGTCCCTCTGGAACTGGAACTATCATAACAACCAATTGCGCTCGAGGGACGATCGCAACGTACTTGTTATCGGATTGACCCCCCGGCAATGACCTAGTCTGGCTAACCGGTTCATCGGCATCACCCTTCCGCAAAGCACCATCTGGTGATTGCGCTGGCGTTTCTTTGCGTTCAAACTTGCTCTCGAGGTCGCTAGACCTGTCGCATTCCCAGCACAGAAATGGTTATATGTGAGTATTCCACTGTCTGGAGAAATCAAGGCTAATGATGGCTTACCCACTCCCAGCGTTTTGTAATGCGACGTCCTGTTCCACGAATGTCCTCTTCAGAATTATCCCCCCGAGATCGTAGGTGTTTTCTACTCACAGTGGTATGTTCGTTGTTCTGAACCATGTTTTAGGTGCTTCTCTGAAGAGTCGAAGGGGACATGTGGAGCTCTCCTTGCCATCCGCAGTGCACTTCTTATTGACAATCCAACGTGCGAAGGACATGCGGGAATGTCATCGGACAGGCACCAATACTGGTCTGCGGCTTATCTTATCTTATCATTCACACTAGGCGCCCGATAACGCGGAAGCAAATCTCCGTTGCCTTGCCAACTCGATCGTTGCTTCTGTAAAGCACCATACCGTCTTTGCCCAGTACTTCTGGCCCAGTGCAACGACATTTTTCGTCGAACCATCAACTCCACCAGGTGATTCAGGTCCCCACATCAAGATATGTTGCTCGCACACTGCGCGATGCATCAGTCGCATCTTACGTCACAACGTCGATTTCATGGGCGCAAAACATAAGATGGTCTATTTCTGTCGTTTCCAAGGCGTACAAATACGAGACATAGAAATCCCCAATACGAACACATCTATCTCCACCAATGACCATCATCTTTGTCCGCCATGGTTGGGTCAATCACAGCGAAGTGGTCTCTATCGGCCATGATGACGCGATCCAAACACTCAAGACATGCATTGAAGAAACCACAGGCGTTCAGCATGGTAAGCCGGTGGCCTACTCGTTTTCGTGATATCTTTCTTATCATATGCTCAGACAAGCAATTGATACTCCTCGATGGTGTGGAGCTGGAGGACGCCTCGCTTCTCGTCGATGGAACCACAGTGGTTTGTCTGCACCTTGAAGAACTTACGTTTGAAAACACCGATGGGTGCTCATCAACGCTTCTCGCGCCGCTGAATGTCCCCATCAATGATATTTTGGAAGAAATTCGATCGACTGATGCCGGTCGACCTTGTGAGTCCGAATGATGATCTTCATCGCCCTTCATTGTGCTCAAGCGTATCATCGTATGCTCATAGACCACGGCTACAGGATACTTCTGTATCGCGAGAATAACGTTCTTGAGCGGCTGAGAGACGGAAGGACACTTGAGTTTTACAATATCACCACGTCATGCAAGCTTATCCTTCGTCGAGGACCAAGCTTAGGGCGATCACTGCTGAGCGTACCATACGTCCCCTCGATTGTGAGGAAGCTGAATCTGTGGAGTAAGAAGCATGATTCTCCCCGTCGAGACGCTGCAAAGGCCACAGCACGCATAGCGTGGGATGGGATCATCCCGGTCAGTCTTATTCGTCTAACTAAGGGATGTGCCGTTTTAACTGTATCCAGGGACCATGTCATGGCCTTCCTCTTGAAAAAGGCGTGGTCGTTTATGTGCTCTACATGGTATCGTACGACTGGTGCTATGGTGTCCTTAAACATGATCCAACCACGGCGGGTTTTTTCCCTCGTGCTCACGTAACTTGTGACCGGTGGGTCAACCGTCAATCCAGTATACGTGGCAAAGGACCCATAGCTCATTTACTTCCAGATCGGAGCCTATGTTCGATTTTGGAGAAGACGATGACGAAGCCATCGATATTCCACCATTTCCTTTCGCCCCCAAACAAGTTGCTTCCATATTCCAATCATACACACCTCAAGAAGAAGAATCCCAGACCAAGGCTGCTCCCGCCATTCCCACAGATACACCCTCTTTCAGAATCTATCTTGGTGATAAAGGGCGGAGCTACGTTACTCTTCAACTCGCACTAACGCGCCTCGCTACCGAGTCAGACGGGCCCTCTCGCTTAGATGTCAAGGTCATCCCGAATCTCATCACGCCCCGACGCATCACCACTCTGATCCTTGACCTGAGGTTCCCAGGCCACCAAGTCGTTGGTGCATCCCCTGTGAACTACACTGGCGAAAACAGCCAGAGTACTATCACCGCCGTCTCGCGTCGCTTGGTATCTTTGAGCGTTGGTGGTTCTCCATCAGGTGTATCCATCAGTCTATCTGTTTCTGGGGAAACTGGGACCACAATTGAAGCAGAGCGCGTAACGCGACAGGAGATAAGCACAGTTTGGGAGGACGGGGGCTCAGTCCGTTGGACACTCACGGAGGATTCTGGGTTGGGCGGGAGACATGGCGCTCCTTGTGATCAACCCCTCTCGGTCACTTCGAAGTTTCATCCAGGGCTTATCGACTATCATTGCGAAGTCCGTCATGCTTCGAATTTGGATGAGGAATCGAAGAGTGTTATTGGTCAAGGGTTTCTGAGGTGCCGCCGGTTGCTGTAAATGCTCCTTGACCCTTTCTCCGAACCGCTTTCGATACCCCCGGATCCAGGTATAGAAACGCACCTGTTGCCACAAAAACCGACTCAACGTGAGATTGTTCAGGGCATTGATGCATGCGAACGCTGTAACGACCTGAAGGCATGTAATTATCGAGTCAGAGCTATCTATGAGTCAACTCTACTATCGACTATATTATTCAAAGAGGACACTATACTGAAACCTCTGGAAAGGCAGACAAGATTGTTTGGAGAGGCCCTATCATGCCAAGCGTTGGCTTCCGGGTCGCATGGAGGAGAATGACTACTCACCATCCCAATGGGACTTGCCAGAGAACTGCTTGATGACTTTGGCGACCCTGTCGACGCTGGCCTTCAGCGCTGCCTCTGACGATCCGCGTACCACTGAGGACTTTCCGGCCCGGAGCGCTTGGATTTCTCTGATGATCGTTACACCTGCGATCGACCACAAATGCTGTGCGAGCAGGTATCATTAGATGGATTCGTGAAGATCGCAGCAGCATAATCCTACCCCAAAGATTGGATTGACAAAGTCAAGATCACGGATACTGCTTCTATTGATGGTTTCAGAAACTGCTTGTGCTGCATGGAATTCCTTGGCTCTGGAAATACCGTCGGTGGCGTTGGGAATGCTGTTTATCTTGATACACGCAACCAGGGCCAGGGTGCGCGCCAAAGTGACTTCGGGGCCGTCTGGTACTGTATCTGGCATCGGTAGGCTGGATACGATAAACCGTTGTATGACATCATCTAACGCCTGCATGTTGGCTCTCAGATTGGCTAGTTCGTTGGGCGGTGCATCTGCCGCGTTATGTGAGTCATTATGTGCGCGGTTATTCAGGGAAGTGCTCACCTGGTCGCCATTGCTGTTCCAAGTAGGCGGCACGTTCCAGCAAAATCCCTGCCTTCGCGATTAAGGTGTTCTTCGATACACTGGCCACTTCTGGATTGGACAAGAACGCTTGCACGGTGGCTTCAGATCGGATTGACAAAAATTGTGGCTTCGGAAATGTAAGTTATCCCATCATGCCGATGCACGAACGAACTCACATCATATGCGTCAAAGGGCCAAGGGGTATCAATCTGAAAATCAGGAGAGCTGTGTGGTAGATCAGAAGGGGCTCCGAGAACGGATGTCCAAAGGTTGTTGAGAGTCACGACCGCCCAAACGGCATTAATTCGTTCGCCCTGTTCGATGGGGTCTGTGGTGGCCTTCCAAATCGTCCCGCATATACCTTGGGATTGTCCTGCTCCCCCAACCTTGTGTAATTGCGATCCAATGACGAGGCCGACAGCAACGCTAGAATGATACCTTCCTTCGGCCACACGACCCCTGCTGAAGAAATAGTATGCCAGTAACACTTCCACCTGGATCTTGTGCAGAACGCTGCCTGGAGTATCCAAAGACAAGGGTTGGCTAGCTTGATCGACTGCGCGAGTGAGGTAAACTTGTTCGTATTCTGCATAGCTTTGGGATTCTGAGAGGCATATTCCCCACAGATACACCGAAATCATGAGGGCAGGAAGGGGACGAAGCTCGGCGCTCTGTTGGTTTACCATTCTACTTGAAAACCGCTCGGTGTCAAGGAAGAATCCAACGTGTCGGCAATGATGGACAAATGTGTGTACTCTGTTGCGGTCAGCCAAAGTCCAGTGACGTTCGAATTGCACTCACAGAGCTTCCATGACTATAGCTGGAGGGTCTTGATCCTAGAAAGCAGTTAGCTAGCACGCTCCTTGACTAGCCACTTTAAATCTGGGCACCTTAATTGCTTGGTGCCGAGGGCCGAACCAAGGTTCATTC
This sequence comes from Pleurotus djamor, assembly GCA_029747585.1. NCBI lineage: Eukaryota > Fungi > Basidiomycota > Agaricomycetes > Agaricales > Pleurotaceae > Pleurotus > Pleurotus djamor. The sequence continues at coordinate 36,796 of JAPEVF010000242.1, read as the reverse complement.
GGATCTGTGAGTCCTATTCAGTATTTCGCTGGTCCTCAGCTTGGAAAGACTCAGGCTTACCAACAGGTGCGTGACCTAGTACGGCGTCGCCTACCCCGTGTGCCGAAGTAAGACGTCTATAAACAGCTGTCATGCCTCCTTGCATTTCGGAATGCGTAGCGCCCGGCTGGCTGACATACGGATTTTGCAGAGCGATCGAACGCGTCGCGTTGTTGGGATTCTCGAGTTCCTGAATGCGACTTTCAATAAAGGCAATCGTTTCTTCCATGATGTGTGCTTGTGACCGCCCGGTGTCAGCGTATTCGCAATCGGAGAACACGCCCAAAGAACGGCTGCACGGTCCACACATAGGCCGCGCGCCGTCACATCTCTGCATGATGACAAGTTAGTAACCATGAAGTCTAGTGATCTACGATCGAAGATACGCACGATTTTCCTCCTCCTTTGTGGACATCGGGCAAAGTAAACATTTGAGAGTCGGAAATGGCAAGTTTTTCCCTTACCTGCAGTTCGTACAGGCTTGACCTCTCGGTAAGCTTTCCGCGGGTGTATCCTGTCTTCGCTGGTTCTTCGCTGTGGATGAGGACATCTCGGACCGTTGCAGATGACATTCCCAGGCAATCGCGTTATATACTCGACGACTTCATCGCCCGTATTACGCGCCTGGCTGCTCTTTTGGGTTCGTAAGGCTTGGACTATTCTTCTAGTCAACTTCATAAGGTACTGCTGACATCGTCTGAGGAGCCCCCTCGACTAAGGCCCAATGATGCCAATCTTAACCTAAAACAACAGGTCGGTCAGTAATGTCTTCGAGAACTTGTTTCCATTTTAGTCGTACCAAGAGGGCGGGGGTGTGAGACGCATTTCCACCTAAGGTATGATGTCGCCCGTTAATCAGCGAAATGAGCAAGCGGCCAAGCTCGGTGCGGCGAAACTGTGAAATTGGGAGGACCCTGGCTCTTAGTCATCACTCACTTTGGATTATTGATGAGGTCATGTTGTTTATGTCAACAATAAGCCACCAAGTCGACCAAAAACAAATTCCAGTCAAGATCACGAGAAAAGCGAGACATAAATTACGATTGTCGGTAAGGCGGTAAGGCGGGCTGTAAGTATCTACTTGCTAGTATTGAATGGCGCATTACGAGGATTGGGAGGCCTTGTATGTGTTGTAACTTGGACAGAGGTCTGACCAGGATTCTATCGTGAACGCCTATGAGTCCGTGCATCACCGAAGTGGACATGAACGGCTTACTAGGGACAGGGTTAGCCTGAGGTGTCTGCGCCGCTGCCTCTGCGAATGCTACCGCAAACCCCCTGAAAGCATCTATGAGCACAACGTTGTCACGGCGGAGGTGGGAGAAGAGGCGTACACGTCGAGATGCCAGTCGATGTGGCTAAGCATGGGTAAGTGAGGAGTCAACGCGAAAGTATGAAACGAAACGCGTACCAATGCAAGAACCACGGGCCCGCGTTGTCCGCAACGAATCGGATTGTAACGTTATCGTTGTCCGAAGGGAGTCCGATCGACACTACATCACGACGAACGGGGTTCACGAAGTTGTAATTGCTACTCCCAGCACTTCGAACAACAGAGAAGGCATGCTGTATGGTTTTCGTAGTGAGTACAAGTTGTAAGAATCGAGGAGCAATCTTACACCGTGGAGATGGATGGGGTGCTAAAGGCAAGCATGAGTTTCTTGATCATGACACAGAGATAAGTTGGTACACACCGGACCAAATATAGCTACTGCGGGCATGGTCAACTCAACCACCTGGCCGGCCTCTATATCGTAGATAGACCCAGTAGGCGCTAGGTCATGTACATCATACGTGCCTGACATGATTTGTAGGAGGACGGGCACGGTCGGTGCCACCCAGCTTACTCCATTGATTTTCCATAAAATGTTCACATCATCGAACACGATGTCCAGATTGATGTTCACATCGGCCCCACCAGGAACTGGCTTCCCCGGTGCTGCGGCATCGGCGAGGGCATGAAGGTTGTACTCGAAGAGTGGGTTAGCGGGTGTCGTTTCGACTGTGGAGGGCTCGGCGATGGGCGCCCCTTGGTATCGTAGAATGGCGGAGTTCATGTTATTATCAAACCCAGGATCGCCGGTGCTGGGGTTGGCACGAATCCAGTAGTTACCAACCGTCTGATTGGCATTCAAGACGATAGAGTAGCGTTGACCTAGAAGGCGAGGCCTTAGAACCGATGTCAGATTCATCATGATATAGGTTTACCGGGGAAGATTTGGAGTTGGTCGACTAAGGGATTGAATACGTTAAAGCGCCGAATTGATAATGAGATTAAGACAGTCTTACCTTGGAGAGGTTCGGTATTTTGACCGTCAGCTTCGATGATAGTAAATGTATGACCGTCTATTGAGAAGACATAATTCGAATCGCATCCAGCATTGATGAGGCGGAGGCGGTATCGCGTTCCAAATGCTACGTTCTGGACATACAGAGGGGAGGCCGGACCATTCAAAGAGCGACCGAGTCCGTTGAAAACTGTGGCATCAGGGTGTGGGATACCCGTAACTTGAGGCGAAGGAAGGTGATACCTTATAAAGGAGATTGAGTGGCTGCCAGATATGGCCGAAAAGCCCTTTAGACGCACCAGTCCCCGAGCATAAGAACAGTCGATTCTGTAACAGGATTGAGCACAGAACTAATACTCAGATGTTGTCAAACTGACCATCATCCACATCATAGAGACTCTGATGGGGATCTTGGTCGTCGTAGATTATGAATGGGCCTCTCAATCCGTCGCAGTATTGAGTTCCGACATGGGAATGATACCTGATTATCATTGAGTTCAATGAACCGCCGAATTGCCAATATCAAGAAGGCTCTTACCAGAATGTCCCCGCTTGATCAGGAACACTGAAATCATACAAGAACGACTCCTGTGGGACGATGGGACATTGGTTAACCATCGATACGCCTATACATAGAGTCAGGAAGACATTCTGAGATGAGAATGTGGTTCGTACCATCAGCCCAGTTAGTGCCCTTCTGGAAGAGGCCGTGCCAGTGCTTGAAAAAATTATCAGAGGTCAGTTTGCTGGTTACGTGAATGGTGATGCAAACAAAACACTCACGATGCTTGTGTCGCGCGCCATAGATGCATCTGAGAGCTGGTTTACAACGTTCAGCTGGAAATGATCGCCCTGCAACGATGGACCTCAACATTATTCAACTTCAGGCGGAGGCTACAGAAGACATACCTTCTTTCCATGAATCATTGCTCCGGGGAATGTCCCGCCAGCTAGCACAGTGCTACAAAGGGGTCACTACATGGTATTGAAGAAATGAGAGTCCCCAGACTTACGAACGATTAAATCCATCTAACGCGGATATTAAGCACTGGTTGGCTATCCATACGGTTGATGCACTCACCTGGCGCAATCACTTTGTTCACTATGTTCAACGTGCCAGTTGGGCCAATCGCGGCTTCAACGTGGACGAACGCAAAAGAGAGCGCTAGGAATGAGCTCAACATGACCATTGGGGTAGGGGAGATGAGGATTAGGAGACGGTCGCGACGCCATTTATACGCGTATATCTGAGATGGTTCCTGGAGGAAGAGTACGCAGTAGACAATTCTTACTCCCGGTTCGTCGCGCAATTTCCTGGGAGCTTATCGGAGGACATCGAAGTGGATGGCTTGTCTTGTCAACGTCCCGAAGCTTGGGCATGGGAAGAAACTAAAGTAGGTTTCATCTTGTGCAAGGAAGGTCTGAAGATCTGATGACGCATCTACATCGGTAGACGAAATAGGCAAGAAATTGGCTGACTTCATCTTTCCTACTTCACGTTCCTACGTAAAGGAATCAGGCGGTCGACTCGAAGTTCGCAAGCATTTACTACCTGGAGTTAGCAAACATGTGCTCATGTCTTTCTGACTCTTTGGTCTGTCTCAGTCCCTTCAGTGGGTGGCGACGAATAAAGGCCCCGAGTTGCTCAAAGCAAAGGGGACGCGCCTATTCAGTGTGGGGATTAGTTGGGCGTCCGCGACTTTGCCAGAAAGATCGACCAATGACGGGCCTGAGCAGCCCCCCAAAAAGTGATACTTTTCGCGATTAGGAAGTCAAACACAGATGTCTGGCGATACGTGCATAACGGCGATACACTGTGAGACGGGTCGTCCGTGGGGCTCTTCCCGACGCTTGCCCTGATTCTTGCACATAAGCTACACGTAGCACATGTAGCATCAAGCCTTCTCCAGCGTTCCCTAAATAAACTTGACTTCAGATATCACGCGGCCCTATCGCATGCCAGAGAAGTCCGCCCCACATTCCTTACCCAAAGTTGACACTCAGGGTAGTTTGAGGCGGATCAGAACCAAGGAACAAGGAGGCCAACGTGCAAAAAGCTTTGGCAGTGAGCATGGGTCATTGTCAGGCAGGCACTCGTCGGGGATTAGAGCCGTAACCAATTCATTGGTAGCGGTGAGGGATGCCTATTTCCATAACCGAGGGACTCGAACTACTTACTTCCTAGAAGTATACTTGGCACCTTGTTGCCCCCCTGATAGATATGAGACACTTGTGCGTGCCAGATTGAGCCAAAGAGCGTCGGATCTAAGGTGGGCGTAAGAATCAGAAAAAAAACGATCTTGGGAACTGACCGCAGCAACTTGATGTCTAACCGGCAAATCCCAGAATAAGCGTCAGCTCATTCAAAATCGCGTCATGATCTACCAGAAAAACAGTCCCTACACGAAGTTCCTCGCAAAAGCCTACTAGACAGGGATAAGCCGGTATGAATTATAATGGACAACAGTGCAACATTACAGAACACTCTACAAGGTGGTTATACATGCCAGAAAGACAACGAGGAGTCCAAGAGCGACGGGAACGAAGAGCGGGGGTCTAAGAGTGAGAGAATGATCAATGTGTCTGACTGTCATCGCAAGAAACATGAAGCTTGATAGCATGATAGTCACAAAAGTCCGTACATGATTCCAAATCAAGACAAGTCAAAACCAGCATTTGAGGTAATAGACTTTAACAGCTTCTCCTTCAAGGTCCTTTCGTTCTTGTACAATGGGAGCTAGCCGAGTCATATTAGCCAGTCCCGCAACGTAGGGTAACTTGACAGATAGCCCACCTTTAAAAGATTCACACAGGTACTGGCGGTGGGTAGCCTCGCTTCGTTCGTTCCGGCATCTCGGATCGAAAAGTTTGGTACGAGCTCCTTGAACCCTCTAAGTGAAGTCATCAGTGGCGAGTCCATAGAAGGTACAAGGATTGAGCCTACAGTAGTGGCGGGCGACTACAGCTCGAGACGAATCTTAACAAAGCACGTCGTTGGTCGTGGTCGAAAGTCTCAACGACCTGGCACAGAAAAGGGATGAGTACGGTTCCAACGCAAGGGGAGGGCAAGGTACCTTCCAGAAAGCGACGATGGTGGGGTGCTTCTCATCATACAAGCCACCATAAACAGTGTTCGCACGGAGGTCATCCACATCGATCGGCGTATTGACCCCTCCGAGGAGGATTTGCAGCTCTTGCTGGTTGAACATCCTAGAGAGCACATAAGTACGTAGATCAAACATCCCGCCAGCAGGGATGGGGCGCACCGTAGCCACTTGGGGTCAATCATATCCATGATACCCTCAAAGAAAGCTTCGCTCTGGAGCTTAATTTGTTTGCTGAGACGGTAATGCGACACAAGGTAAATGTATAGCAGCCGATTCTCCTTTGTTACCGGAGTGTTACTGCCGTTTGGAATAAGGTCGATGGTTTTGGTTGTACCGAACTCTAAAATGAACCGACAATGAGCATGAGTAAAGTTTGAAAGGCGTGGCAGTCGAATAACCTTCAACGGCTACAGTGAAATTAAGGGAAAGGTCTTCGGGGTTGCCCTCATAATGCTTGAGATATGTCAGACCTCTGTAAAGGTCAGGATCAAGTGACGCTAAGTCGTCCAGGAAGCTTTGTTTTCCTAGCCACTACACGAAAAAGCGTTAGATTGCGCGATCGAAAATCATGGTGCAAAGGGTGAGCTGACTTTGGTTAGGAAGAAACCAGCGAAAGCTACATCGACAAGAATTCCCTGGTATAGGGCCTTGCCAAGGATCCGCCCAATAAATCGATACCAGTTCAAGCTGTGCGCTGAGGAGCTTCATCAGACTCACGGTCATTTGTTAGAAAGGGACGAAACTCACGTTCGGTGGCATACGCATGAGGGTTCGGGTAGAGCTCATTCTTCTGGGTGGCCAGCCACAGCCCTCGATCGGTATCGAAAACCTCCTTGCACAAGGAAGTGAAGAACTCCTTGAAAACACCACCTCCATCGATACCTGCCCTGGATACACGGTCTGAGTCGACGAACGGACATCGCGTGGAAAGAAGCCTACTCAGGTTGTCCGAACTGATCAATAAACGTGATCTCTATGGGGGCTTTCAAGTCCACATTCGCAAGTTTGTCGAATCCATCCTGTGCGACATGTCCTCGTCGGATGTCAACTCTTGTTTTGTTGAAATGAGAGTTCCAATCGTATCGGTTCTCGGTACCTCGTGCGATCCTGTCATTACGGATAAAGGTACGAAAAATCGAAACGCGGATTGCAAAGGGGATCGCAAATGGTATGTTGTTGAGGATGCCGAGTCGTGGAGATAGATAGGCAAGTTGTCGGGCAGAGAGGTTGCGCGTCGTATGTGTTGAGGACGATGAGGGATCCCCTGATTCGGCACCAAGCTCCCGTTCTTCAAAAACGGCTGCCTCAACGAATGATTGTACATCAAATCTCGAGGTGACAAGCCAGTGATCCAGAGGCGTGAACGGCTTCCGTGAACTATATAGGTGATTCAGAGGGATGTCGAATAATGAAATATGTGGATTCAAACGCACTCTCGAGCGTGTATGGCCAATAGGCACTTGGTCATGATGTCCCTTATTCCGTCCCAGCTCAAGCGTATCCCAGCTAAGGAGAGAATCGAGCTAGCAGTGGCCTCCTCGGGCGGCTTCCAGTATAGTGCAAATGTGATGTTCAGCAACTGGCGGCTGAAGGTAACGAGGTCGTCAAGCGAAAGGGGATTACGTTCAGCTGCTGACAGAGAAGATGTACCGGCAGCAGCAAAAAATTCGTCGTCGCCCATGGTGGTCAAGGCTTGGTTGTAGAGGAATGTCAGGTACAGGAGGGGCGGCCATGATGCGACATTTCTTGGATCTGAGAAGACGATCAGTTGAGATAACAGTCTTTGAGCTATTTTTACAAATGCGTACCCAGAAGCACACCCATCTCACTATCCTTTCCAAGGGGGGAGCTCCGCACGTAGAATCGATAAAGTTCACGGACGAGACCACCTCCGGTGTTCACCAACACTGCACGGAGGACATCGTCTCTTTGGCTTGACGAACACAGTGTGATCGCAAGTAGAAGATGTACGAGATGTTCACGAGATTGCAGACAGGTGATAATTGACTTGATATGAGATGGAGAAAAGAGGACATCCAGACGTTTGGACGTACGAGCGTCCAAGGGGGTGAGTCGCGGGCGAGATACATCTGGTTGATCACCATCCGAATCATGACCACTTGCCTCCAACGCGTGCTTTGTAGTGAGAGCATTCACGGGGAGGTTCGTGATGAGTGCTGCTAAGAGCGCCGCATATGCCTCGAGGGACGGTCTGGGAAGCTTGGAGTAGCGCGGCGTGGTGAACATCAGTAGATTCGCCACAAGGTGGATCCGGCTTTGCATTTGAATATTCTCGACAAGGGAGTTTGTTTCGTCCACAACGAGGTGAAGAAATGAAAGTGGGAGGTGCGCTGAAAGGTGGGTAAGAGAAGCGATAGGGATTCGATTAGGAAGAATAGGTATTGTGAGTACATGCGAAATTAGAGCGCAAAGAGCGACTTTAAAGACAGAGTCCGTGTCCGGGAGAAGGGAAAAGGGCTTGGTGAGGAGTGCAACGACGAAATGGAGAGATGGGGTGGACTTGTGCCCCCCAAGAGGCTAAAGACGAAGAAGTCAGTTTGTGAAAAGAAAAACGAAGAAAATTCAAGGGAGCGTACAATGGCGATGATTGCTGCAGAGAATAATTGGTAGAGACCATGTCGCACGAGATATTGGCACACTGAGATACAAGCTCGTGTCGCCTCCGCGCCAAAAACCGGTTCATAAGTAGGGGTTGAGAGGAAAAGGTTCAGAGCGTTGAGATGGTGAATCGCATCTGGAGAGCTGACATACCATAATCAGATTGTGTGTATCAAGCGAATATAGACATGAGTGAGATACCTGGGGGAACTTGATACTGATTTCGCGAGCAGAACTGCGATTTGCTGTATCAATACAAGCCAACTGGCGGTATATGGCGGAGCCGCTGCCTGGAGCAGACGACCTAATGCGAGTAATGAATAAATTTACGCCTCCTGAAACGATGGCTTCATTTACCTGCGTCAACCTGCGAGGACCAGGCTGCAAGTATCGAGGTGTCCCGACCGCTCAGAACCAAGCATCTCAGGCCTGTCAGCGAGAACATATCTTCTTCGAACTTCGACCTTAGGCCTCGTCTAATGACCTCGGCTTCCTGACGACCTCGCCACCATGCTTGGATGCGCGTCGCACTTTCCTGTTGTTTGCGATGTGTTTCTCTTTCTAATCTCCGTGCTTTGGCTTGATTCAAAATGAGTGCATGGCTTTGAGCACTGGACGCGCCGCCGAGATTGATTTTTCGACGTTGCTCATCGACGAACATAGACGCGATAATGAAATAGGGCCAGAGGCAGAGGTGGTAGTGAACGCGTAAGCAAAGGGAGTCTTCAATATTGCTAACTGATAGCGTTCACACGATCACTTCTAGATTCGCACGATCAATAATGTAGATGCGGATAACTCTTTCGAACTGACCAAGACAGTGACTTCGGGGAGAATAACTCAAGGCTGAGAAATTGAGATGAAATGATGCATATTGATGATTGAGTAGAGTAGACTGGCGTCGCAGAATATGTTCTCTAAATTTCAAGGCAACACCGACCAAGCAAGCAAGAAACAGAAACAATCCACTTGGAATGCACACCTTTTTTTTTNGAAGGCCTGTTCTCAATTCATCCCCAATGGCACTCAACGGACTTCGGTAGGTGGAACACTCGCCCCAAGTTAGTACTCAACTCGAAGCAGAGCCGCGCACCGAAACCATTGGAGTTGACTTGTAGGCTAGCATCAGCACGAGGAAAGACCCTGACTGACCATATTTACTTCCATCATCGACGTCGGTACCGCGCAACAACTGTCGACGGCATGAAAATCTAGGCATATCTCTACAAGCATATGGCGTCCTGCCATTGGCCCCGATATCGCTCTCCCAATTCTACCTTGAGCCATAGCGATGATGATTGTTCTAACCAGAATCAATTGCCCAGCCTTTTCTCAGAACCCATACGACCCTTAAAGCATGTTTGCTTTTATAGGTCCAGGAATACATATGATAAGTACTTCGCTTCACTTCCCCAGCATTTCCACCAGCCCATGGTGGTACCCGTCGACCTGACTCCCTTTTATGAAGCGCGAGTCGTCCGGTATTGTCAGCGTAAGTTTCTCGGGAGCTTTGTCGCAGTCGTTCAGGTATGCTGACGTGACGACATGAACAGTAGCCCCAGCTGCGCTTGTGGTGTACGAGTACTGTACGTGGGGTGACTACGTGGCTGAAGGCTTTCAACTGATGCGTCGCCTAGTTCTTCAGTTTCGCAATGAGGTGAGTTCCCAGGATTCGCCTCGAAACCCACCTTGATAGCGTACTGATCATCGGTCACCCAGGTCGATCTGTTCTGGGTGAGCACACATTCTCTGTAGACTGTGGGGTCGCTGCCTCTCACGTTCTGTCCGGTGTAGCGCAAAAAGTCGTCTGTGACTAAGGTTTTATTTATTTGGGTGTGTTCCATTCGAACCGCGCCTTTCCCGGACTAATCCTAGCCCGACAGAGTCGATATTATACCCTGGCGTTCAACGCGTGAGTCTTCGGTTTCTTTCGGTTCCTGTTCGGTAAATTCATCTGCGGTACAGGACTGTTGCATATTGTACGTCGAGGAACATCCCTGCGCTTGCCCTGTGAAACTTATCCTCCACAAGTCTTCATGCAGGAAGGTGTTACATTAGATGTGAGTCAGACCGTCGGATTAGTCTTTTATACCGTCTAATTTATCTCCTTTGTGATTAGCTGTAGGTGCATCACTTTGGAGCACTCTGTCACTCTGCTCACATTATCTGTGTTCTAGCTGTAGGTTATCCTCGTCGCGGTTCTCCAAGCCCTCGCCCACATTTCATAGGCGAGCGATTCTTTTCGTACCAAGAAATAGGACTTGGGCTGCAAGTTCTGACTACTCATGGTACGCTGCCTTCCCCTGTTTCAGGTGACGATATATGTTCATCGTCCGTCCTATAGCAATTCTTGAACTAAGGCTCTACGCCATGTACGAGCGCAGCAAGTGGGTCTTGGCATTTTTTGGATTTCTCACCGTGGGGGAAACGATTACCATGGGTATTTTGATTGGCTGGCCCAAGGATGGCGTTGTAGGTGCGTCGTTCTCCCCAACTACTGGATAGTTCTAGCTTATCTCTTCTATCATGCAGTTACCAACGAGCCGTTTCCGGGCCTATTCATTTGTGCGGACGCTGACCCAGACCATTCCCCATGGATCGCCTATAATTGGACACTGTTGCTAGGTGTGGAGTTTATCCTCCTCTGTATGTCCCTCTACAAGGCCCGGGTGTATCACCGATCGGGGGGATACATTGGACTGGTCCAGCGGCTCACTAAGGACTCAGTTTGGTACTTCTTCATGTGGGTCTTCCTTTCTCAGCGGAGGGACTTACTTATGCTCGCACATTTTCAGCATGTTTTGGATTTATCTTGCCAATCAAGTTATATGGTTAGTCAACAAGGTACGCCAATCACCAGAGTCTATCTGTGGGAATGACAGACGAATATATGTCACACTTACCACACCAATAGGTGATTTTGACAGAACTAGCGACGGGGTTTTTCTTCGGTGTCTGTGCCGTTCTATCCCATAGGATACTCATATCGGTCAGGGCTGAGCACTTTGAGAACGAGCTGGAGTTCTACCACGATACACCATCGCTGCGCTTTGAGCATCATCGCGCCACGCGTGATGAATTGCAGACTTTTGCTATACTCACAGGTCATGAAGATGACGATGATAGATAAGCGATGATGTCTTTATTAGTGTAGTGATTATGATACCCTCTATGAGACCCTTGTAAATGATTTCCATGGCCTTTTTGAAACGCAAGGAACGCTTGCTACCTGCCAAGTCGTATGGACCCCTAACATCAGAGTCCCGTGATCTAGACGCTCAACCAGATCAGGCAAACATTTGAGCGCCCACTTGGACCACCCTTTCTCCTCGTACCTTCCATCGTCCTAAAATGTTCAATCCTGGTTTCTCTGTGGCTGGTATGCCTCCTACGACCGGCGGGAACGCTCATGCGAACTGGAATGGGTCTCCTGCGAGCGGACTGTCCGACAGCTTGTCACAGTCGCGTCTATACCAATCCGGATACCTTATTGTTCGTGCCACCTATTTCTCTCGAATCGCGGGTATCTTATTGTCAACCTCTTTTCTTAGTCGACCACATCAAATAATGTACGTTCTCTGAAGCTTCGGTACATGACTATCTCTAATTGGGAGTAGAACTCTCCACAGGGAAATCAGCGAGTGGACGAGGCCCCAGTCGTACAAACGAAGGCCAAGTTGAACAATGGGCTTTCAAGAGGCCCGGCTTCGGACTTTGGAATGTCAGCGATGTTTGAGAACTCGAGGAAAAGACAGACTATTGCGGATGAAGACGCGCCACCAACCGCGTCCGTCAACGACTTGCCAACTGAACTTCATTTTGACTCGCCATCCCGCTTTCGGCAGAGTGTATGTCGTAACAATTGACTCATTAGCAACGTTCTTACCCTCTGTTCCCTTCAGCAAGCCACCGAACTCTCCTTCTCCAGACGCCACGCTCCAACCCCGTCCTCGTCAAATGCTGCAGATCCAACGTACATCATTGTCTTCGGCTACCCGCCTGAAAAGTTTGGACAGACAGTCGAATACTTTAAGGCTCTAGGCAGCTCAACGGAACCCCAACCACATAATGATATCAGTAATTGCTTCCGCATTGGTTATAACGATCCTGGGGATGCTCTGAGGGCTGTAAGGAAGAACGGGGAGACGCTCGGAGGCAGCTGGATGGTTGGAGCCAAATGGGCGGTAAGCTTCAGCCGAGCACGGTTTAAGGATGCCTTCCTGATTTTACTGGACATTAGGACCCAACTCAGGCTGAACTTATGCTTGGCCAGTCTGTTTTCAATCGTGGCGCGATCATGGCAGCACCCGTTGCTGCCGAGCAGAATGCTTCTAATGCAATGGCTGTCGACCACGTACCCTCACAACACACACCCGCAAGTGGATCATCGCCCTCGGTTAGCGTAGGCACACCCCTCAAGCTCGCCCCCTCGTCGTCAGCTTTCAGAAGACCTGGTAGCGGAGTCTCGACACCATCAGTCTTCAACACACCCGCGAAGACAGCCCCAATTCAGCAATCACCTAGTAAAGGGATGCTTGGGCAGGTATCGGACCTAATCTTTGGATGGTAGTCCTTAGTCGATTTTATTCTTCGTTGTATTACCTTGGCTTCAACGAGCCAAATTCATTCCCGGTTAGCTCGCTGTTGCTAATTGATGATACATTCCGAGATACATGTTGGCCTCCACTTGTTAGCAGGTAGCTAACCTAGGCGACGTCTCCGTTGATCAACCCCGAGGGTGGGCTTCCCAGCCATGGCCTCCGGATATATCTCTGATACGTCTATCTCCTCTTGCGTATCGACTCACGGCATCCTTGCCTTTAGTCTGGAGGCGGTTCGCTAACAACTGCAGTTTAGGTTCTTGCTCCTGAGTTCAAGAACCATGTTTCACGGTAGCATGTTGATGCCGTCGACTGCCCCTATGTCTCACTGAAAGTCGTTCAGCTGAAGCGCTTCAGTCCCCATATCGGGCATATGCACATCCCCGTAGGTTTTCTCCCGAGGATCGGTTGCCCAGTCAGGTATTAACAGTGCACTGGTCTAGTTCGTCAGACTCTCGGGGGTGCTTGTTGCCTGGCAATGCCTTTGCGCCATCATGCTACCTCCGTGTGCCTCGTTCAAGGGGATCCCGATAGCGACTTGGCCTATCATTTGCCATAATTTTGCGGAAGCTAAACCTTAATCTTCGACAATGTTCTCCCATCTTAGGTTCTTGTACGTTGATCTTGTGCTCCTGTTTGTGTGCTGATGGCTTTAAAAGCGAATTAATCGTGGGATTTGTGGTTTCGGCGGTGCTTCTCGAAGATGCAACCGCCCACGATACGTCCAGGCGCAGCTCCGCTTTATTTTTAGTTTGTTGTGCGCAAGTTTTGTCATGGAGAAGCGTGCGCTATAAGAGTGGAGAAATCTTGGTATATCAAAACTACCTTGCGGCTTTCCTCTCCCGTTCTTCCCCCCAACCCCGGACCCCTCTGCTTGAACGTTTGAATTCGTCACTTACCTCTAGGTTCAAGCATGCAAGTTGATAAACGCCTCCGAGTCGCAATATGGTAAGACCTTTCGCTAGTGCCTCTTTATTGGTCATGCTCAACCTTAGCACAGCGGCGCAGGCATCGGCGGACTTGTCTGTGCCCTTGGCTTAGCGTCATCCCCTGATTTAGAGGTGGATATCTACGAAGGCTCTGCCAGTCTTTCCGAAGTTGGAGCTGGGATTGGTGTGTGGCCTCGTAAGCTATACTATCCTCCTCTTTCTTCATCAAGCCCCTTGCCATTTTCTCATCGGTACTCCAGGTCCATGGGGTGCGCTTGAGAAACTCGGCCTAGACAAGGCCCTTCTAAAGTTACTCGGGCCAGAACCATCTAATCCTCCCGGTAGCTCGAGTTTCCATCCTATATGTGTCCTTGTTCTCACTGAGTTCTAGCCGCTACCATGTATTATCGAAAGAGCGATGCCCTCCAAGGGAAGCCCTTCTATTCATTGAAGACAACGGGTTCGTTCTAATTTTCTCGCGTCTTCGTACATCATCCTGCTTACTCGGCAAGGATACCGTAGGACCTCTCCGTGGTTTCCACCGCGGCGAATTCCAGCAAGTCCTCTTGCAGCAGCTGTCTCGCTGCAAATCTTGTCGTTTGCATTGCGGGAAACGATTGCGTACATACTATGATGCCCCACTCGGGAGAGTCGCTCTCAAGTTTGAAGATGACACCCTCGAGCTTTGTGACGTACTCATTGGTGCTGACGGTATCAGGTCGGCTGTTCGGAAGTCATTCCTTGAGAATGAAGCGAAGTTGGCAGCGCAGAAGTTCGGCTTATCCGAAGCCAATCAAATGCTAAAATGCATTGAGCCAGCCTGGAGTGGACAGGTCTTGTATCGTGCCGTCTTTCCTGCCGAGTCACTGCGTGAGTGTTCCCCTGACCACAGCGCCATCACCCAGCCGACTTTGGTGCGCAAACTTGTCCTTCCCATCACTTTCTTACGTGGCAACTCACCTTCCTTCTGCCAGTACATGGGTAAAAACGCCGTACGTAGGATGGATCCGTGTTTCCGTGTTTCTGATGTGTTTATGCTTACCCTCAGTTCGTCATCACATATCCTATCTCTCGTGGAAGCCTGATCAATTTCGGCGCGTTCATCATGAGGCATGATCTAGAGAATACTCCATATGATGGACCTTGGGTAACGAAAACATCAAACCATGAGATAGTCGACCATTTTTCTACCTGGGAGCCTGAGGTTAGACAACTTATTTCGGTGCGTCCACCTCTGCCCGACTAAGTCACGCGATTCTGATTGATCCATCAGTGCGCTCGATCGCTCAATAAATGGGCCATCCACTGCACAAGACCATTGCATAGCTACGTTGCAGACCGTGTGGTACTTGTAGGCGATGCAGTGAGTTTGCGTACTTGAAGGGTTTACTAGTTTACTTCTTGATATCTTCAGGCGCATGCGATGACTCCCCAGCAAGGGTCCGGAGCGGGCCAAGCGATCGAGGTAGAGGCTTCATTCGCTGTACAACACTGACATGCTCAGTTGACCGGGGTTCGTTGACACAGGATGCATTCGTTCTTTCATTGCTTTTATCCAACACGCGCACAACGCGAAGGTCACTTCCTCGAGCTCTTCGTGTCTTTGACGACCTACGGAGAGCATTCTCTCAAAATGTCGCGATGAAATCAAGGCTCAACGGACAATACTTCACCTTCCACCCACCCGCCCTTCAAAATTTTGCAACTGACGAAGACGAATTACTACCACAGTTAGCTGAAGCCTCAAGAGAGAATTTTGAGTGGACATGGCTCACAAATGTGTCCGGTTACATAAATGACATAGAGGACAAATTGGCAGCCACACCTATGTTATAAAGACTATAAAGGCTTGTACACCGTAACTGAAATCAGCCTTCGCTTGAGCTAGAATATACCCCCGCTAAAACGAAGATCCTGGGCGCTTCTGTTCTGTGCCTTGTGGGAATGTTTACCTGATGGACCAAAGTTGTTCGAGGCGATGAGCACTACACTCAGCGCTCACCCGTTGGGCACTTTCTCTGCCTATGGGTCGGTAATCGCTACCCGCCAACATGTCCTTGGCCATCCACCCATCCGATTCCATAAGGTTCAATCGTGAGTCGCGAGTTCGCGGTGTTGAGCACCCGATGCGGTTCTTACCCAGTCATTCTTCCATCCAGGCCCATTCACGAAGAAGCAGAAGGGGTGCATCCTGACCTTAACCAATAACAATGTGCAAGCTGTGGCTTTCAAGGCGAAGACAAACGCCGCAAAGGTAGCCTATTTCTCATAGGAGGGGAACCCTGTAGTGACTGAACAATTGGAAGTTGTACACCGTCCGGCCAAATTCGGGGACCATCGAAGCCGGGGAGCGGATCAACGTTGTGAGTGCGTAGAAGTCGTTCTTGGATGGATCTGTAGTTCTCATATTGATCTGCGCCAGTTACCAAATTGATTATGGAAAAGGACCCTCCCTTGGACGAGCCATGCACTGATAAATTTCTGTTTGAATCGTCGACTATATCCAAGGGTGACAGTTCGTCGAAATTGGATGCTTCATTTGTATGTCTCCCTCTGTGACTCCTATGGATGCGTCGGTTGACGAATGGACGAATGTTGAATGAACCCCTAGTGGGACAAGAGAAAGAAGAAGAATAAAGTTCATTCTCACAAGATCCCGATCGAATTTCTACCGGAAGTAGACCTGGCCAGCGGAGAGCTTGTTCGCATCCACCCCAGTACTACATTGACATTCTGGGGTGAGTTTTCTCAGTTGCAGCATTATTTTGTCCCTTATTTCGTCTACGCAGGACCTTTCACCGAAGAGGCCGAAACGACGTTGACCATCGATAACATTGGCTTGGAACCGGTGGCGTTCAAGGTCAGAACGACGAACATCAAGGTGACTGCCAGTGGCGCTCCATTCTCTGGCGTACAACTAATATATGTACGTTCTCAGGACTTCTGTGTTCAACCGAACATGGGCAAGATTGACGCTCTGGAAGAGCATCCAGTCCTTAGTATGCGGTGGTCTAATCCATCCCGAGACCATCACTAATACCTACGAAGTCATCAGATTGAAACACAAGAACGAACTGACTGCCGAAGAAATCAAGGCCCGCTGTCATAAGTTTCAGATCCTCGTAACACCTATACCCCCCGGAAGACACCAGCTAACTGTGGATGAACTTGTCAGTGTCCACCGTAGCCGCGAACTCTTATGGCTATAGCTTCTCATTTTCCATACAGTTCGCTTGGGCCGATTCGAATCCAGAACACAAAGTGTACGGTCATCGACTGATCGTCCGTTATCCCGACCAAATGGGCTTAGATGACGATGACACATTAATTGGAAGCCAGGACTTCAAAGATACTACCTCTAAAGCGTGGGCCACCAGATCGCCTCTCTGTTGCACGCTATCAACTAAATTTCGAAGTCTAGATCCTCCAGCCACGTAGGCTTGAACGCCAGTTTCATAGATGATCAGAACGCTGATGAAGGCGACAAGAGGTACAGTTGGTTGACAGGCACTTTCCGGAAGCTCACGCGATGACTTCTCGTTCGTTTTCTTGATGCGTTTTAAGCGTCCATCTTATCTTATAAGTCAACTATTTCCATCGTCTGTATCCGTGTTTTTCGAGCTGCCTTGGGTTATAGCCCCCTTAGGATAATATAGGGGTGTGGTCTTATCCCGGCACGAGCCTTCCGCGTTGTCCAAAAGTAGAACGTTTGAACGCCGACCTACACCACTCACCATTTGCTCTACCGACATCTCAATCTTGTTTAAGCTTTCACGCCGATGGAAGTCCAAAGAATGCCTCAGCTCGTTGCTTTTGACTTGGAGTACGGAACAACGCTGGATATCTGCATCATTTATAGCTCAAGTCAGAAGCTTCCAGCTATACGTTGTGGGATCTTTGGATCGATACACACATCACAGGTTTGCCATTCTTCCTCCAGTCTAACCGTATACTGGACTTTTTTTTTTTTGCTGTAGGACCACTTCGACGTGATAAGGACACTCTAAACGAAGTTCTGGATAGGTTCAACGACTTTGTTCTGCTAATACTTTGAATTCGGCTTGGCTAACCACAGAACAGGTACAATGACAAGATATCGTTCTATCGTGATGCCGGACATATCTTGCACCGTCTACGAGGGGAGGGTGTGATCATCGCTGCATGCTCGAGGACCCATGCACCCGCCTTGTGCGTTGTCACTTCGTCGACGGAACTGAACTCTGACTCATTTGACACTCATACGTTGACTTCTGACTTCAGGGCCAAGCAGGCTCTTTCATTGCTTCTTGTACCTGCCAGCACGGAATCTGAGTCTTCAGAGCCTCTACAAGCAATCAACCTCTTTGATCAACTTGAAATATATCCTGGTCTAGCGATCTGTCCATCACTCAGCTCGACTCATGCTAAGTTACATTCTACAGGCTCCAAATTGACACACTTTCGACGCCTTCATGAGGCCACCGGTATCCCCTACTCTGAGATGGTACATCTTGCCCAACTTTTCTGGGATCCACGCTGAAGGTTCCACAGCTCTTCTTCGATGATGAGAGCAGAAACAAGGAAGTTGAAAAGCTAGGTTGGTGCTTTGCCTCGGCTCGCTCCGTGCCACCACCCACTCTTTCCCAGGTGTGACCTTCTGTCTTGTACCAAACGGAGTCAACAACAAGAAATTTGAAGAAGGGCTCGCGAAGTGGAGAGCTCGCATCCAATCAACTAGTGGTTCTTAAAACCCATTGTCTCGTTTTTCCTCACCCTTGCTTTACCTACCAATATGATTGGCTTCAAAGTATTGATCACGCGCCTGTTTACCCGTCCGATGGTGCGCTTGCGGAATGAAAACAGGTAGTCCGCTCAACAAGTCGACGATGTGTGCATTGCAGCTTAGGCGCCATGTACTCCGAGATGCTCTCTCTAATCCTATACGGCACCATGGATTGGATAGATTTGCTTGAGGGTCCAACAGATTTGTATAACTATAAGCACCCTCGGACGTCACGACCCTGGAGACATAAACAACCACTTCGCGTGACGTCACCCAAGTTGCTGGATGGCAGGGGATTTCGATTATCAATAGAACACCAAGCTAACGAGAGATCAAGTGCGAGACGACGACTCATGACGATACACTCGTTCATGCAAACCCGTTCAAAACGTCGACTGCTCTCTTTCCTTGGCCGATGTCTACATAGTCCAACAGAACGAAATTCGGTGCACGACCAGCCGCAAATTGTGCGCATCCGTTGGCGTTGTTCACGATACTAGTGACGCTGTTCGTTGTGGGCGCGTCGATGGGATCGCTAACGATGACGCCGTCACCGATGGGGATGATGTTCTTGTTCAACGAGTGATTGATCATATACATATGGTCCTCCGTTGAGAGGGGCCCAGCGATACGATCGACCCGGCATGGGAACGCGGCATCGGTTTGGGAGAAAGGAGTCTCCCAAATCTGATGAGGTGTTATTTACATCGTCTGTAATAGAAAGTGGGGGTGACGGGC
Organism: Pleurotus djamor; assembly: GCA_029747585.1. Taxonomy (NCBI): domain Eukaryota; kingdom Fungi; phylum Basidiomycota; class Agaricomycetes; order Agaricales; family Pleurotaceae; genus Pleurotus; species Pleurotus djamor. The sequence continues at coordinate 17,713 of JAPEVF010000242.1, read as the reverse complement.
GTACCATTGGGAATTCAGGTAGTATGAAATTGACGCTTTGACCGTCGGCGCCAGCATCGAGGAAGACGACCACACGTTTGCCAGAGTCAATCATCTGACCGAGAGTTGGCCACTCGGACGCCTTCATGGGAAGGTGCGGAGGTACGAAAGCCAAAGGCGTGATTCCTAGGAAATGATGCCCATCAGCACAGCGCGCTCAAGAGTGGGAGTTGAGGGGAAATTCAACACTTACCAGAAGCGTCAAAAGCAGGCTTCCAGATATCGGGGATTGATTGACCTTCGGGGTTGGTGAAGATGAGGGTGATGACTTCATTTGGGTTTGCATCAAGGAAGGTTTTGACTTTGGTAAGATAGTCCACGACCGCGCCGCCGTCAAAAAGGATCTGATAGATAAATGATTAAAGGGCGAACGATGGGACCACAAGGGAGGCGTCATACACAACCTATCAACGTTGTGTCAGTTGCATGAAATGAAGGACAAACCCAGACGTACTGGTGTGACAAAAGTGCAGCACGTTGCTTTTCCTATAACGAAAGAAAGCCGTCGGTATCCCGAAACGCGGTCAAGACCAGAAGCAGACCAACATATGAGCCTGAGCCTGGAGGAGGCGGACGCCCAAGCCCAGTTGCGTAGGAATATCTACTTGTTGATCGCGAGCAACTGCAAAGTATGATGATTAGGTTGGACGCGACATGAGGAACGATGAACGGCACGCACGGATGAATGGATCCTTGCTGAAAGCGAAGGAATCATGCGAGCCGAAGAACGTGACATTTCCGAAGCTTCTGTTACAAAGTTCGGCGTGGCCATTACAGACGGTAGCCCTAGAAATATGACGCATCTTAGACATCCGACTGGAAGGCGAGGGTGACGCTATACCTTTTAGTGACCACGCTGGCTCCAGCAAAAGACAGGAGGGCGAGAACAGTGGCCGCGCAGAAGAGCTGTGAGAAGAGCATGCCGATTCAACGAAGAGGGAAGCGAAGATGATGAGTGTCCTCATTATATACTGGCGAATGAATCAAGAAGACTCACAGTGTGAGAAGATGGCTCGCTCGTAAGCGGCAACCCATGTGTGAGTCCTGTGTACTCTGGTTTCGATCACGGAGCGTTTCCATGTGTTCCTGATTGACGACGAGATTCCGGAAGGTAGGTTCATGTGGACGGAGAAGGCGAATATGTATACGAACACAGACGCGTCTCTTCGAACGTGCATGGAATGCATGGCCGGGAGAATGATAAACGTTCGGGAAGCCTTCGTATGAGAAAGTCGGCAAGGGTAATACCGGAAAATTGAAAAAAAAAAAAAGCCTTTACCTGAGGTTTACCACCAATCGGACAGTACGAGGACTGCGATGTTACGATCTCCTGACCAACAAAGGGATGAATCAACTCACTTGCGGGCTAAGGATCCATCAAGATTCAAAGGTGATCAAATGATGCTCTTGTCCGTGCGTCGATCATCAAGAGATGTTTCAGAACGTGCAAGTCTGGCCAACGACGTTGGCCTTGCTTTTAGTGAGAACAGAAAGCACTTGCGGTGTCGTTGAGCTAGTCCGATACCTTTGGGAAGGACTTACAAGAAAATGACTAGACTAGTATCGAGTAAGTGCGTCGCAACAGTATATAGGAAGCTGAGTTGACGTACTCGTTAAGAAAACGGAGAAGGTGGCCTTTGCGTCACCCGTGCCATTGCCCATGAGCTTATCGTCACCTCGGAGGAACTGGTCATGCAGCAGAGCTTGTAGTCGTTTGGCGATAGCACCAAACCGTAGTTGAACTGCTTTTGTGTAGGAGTAGATTAGCGATACCTGAAGGAATAGAGTGTGACCGTGATACAAGGAAATGCGCGAATGAGTTCATATTCCTCTCTTCTTTGCATACAAGATGCCATGACTTGAGTCCCATCCCTCGAAGCTTGAAACTGAAAGCTAGAAGGCTGGCTACCTGCCGTTATGTCCTGCTGTACTACTCTATATCTTCCGAGCTTTCAAGTTGGATGTGTACTCCAAATCTTGCGCCATGAGCCGCGAGCGGCGCTTGAGCATCGAGTGCCAGAGAGAGAGAATTGTGCGAGATGAGAACATATTCACTGACATTTGAGTATAAAAGATATACAGGCATTGGTAGATATGGGACACTGAATGAGAAAGGGTGGAGAGAAGAGGTCGGAGGAGGAAGCTGTGACCGAGCGCTAACGGTTTAGCGCTCAGGCACACCGACACCTGGCAACTTCAATTCAACTTCAGATTCTCAATACACGACACAGCAGAGATGGGCAAGTCAAATACAAGCTGCTATTCGTGAGTACATATCCAAGGCTTACAACAAGCTACGTTAACATCTACATGGTCATTTGCAGGGCTACTATAACTACTCTGGCTGTTTCTCGTCGTATATCATGCGTTCATGCTGAATAACTATCAAACTTGGGTCGAATGCAGAACTGACTGAAAGTTCAAGTTCAACGAAAGGGAGAACAAAAGACGTGAGGCGAAGAACTTTGAAGAAATGAAAATCGAAGAAAGAGTCAAAAAAAAAGATCGAAAACGATGAAAGAAAAGACACGATCGCGCAAACGTGAATGTCACATCCTTGCTGCTCTTGTTTAAAAAATGGTGGTCGGATTTTTTGCTGTCCTTTCTGGCTCTAGAGGCCGACACCAACGCAACCGACGTTGATCAAGCCGTCTACAAACAACGTAGTAAGTCATCGGATCGTCTAACCATCCTTATGAGACTTACTGAATTGGGTTCCTTGGCAGCAAACAGTTTGGGCAGAGCTGTGGATACGAAGTTAGTTACTTTGACCCGTCTCGACCATGCATGCACATACCATTGTCCACCGAGGACTTGGATAGAGCTGCATTGAGCAGCAATGACTACATCGACGGATCCAACGACGTTAAGCACGACGTCGAGGACGGATGCCAAGCCGAGCTTGAAGAGCAAGGCGTACACGGGGCTGCTGCTGGCGATGATGGGCTTGACGACGTTGGTAAGAGTCGCAGCTGGGCCGACGTGCTGGCAGCATTGGATATCAACGTCGCCGCAGGTAGGAGGAGTAGGCTCAGTACGAGCTACGAGGGCGGGAGTAGCAGCCACAGAGGCCAAAAGGAAGAAGAGAGCGGCGAAGACGACGGGGACTTTGGCGAACATCGTGTGGTGAGTGTTTGTGTAGGTCGCGGAGGGGTGTTGTGCTTGTGTTGGGTACTTGAACAGGCTGCTCGAGTTGGGGAAACTACCCAGAAATCAAGAGTCCCTTTATAGTTTTCGCCACCTTCGTTTTACTGAAATTCGAGCCTCCAGTATTCCTTAGAACCCTCAGTGGAACGGAGTGCTTTGATCGTGATTTCTCTCGGAAATCTACGAAGTTTGCTCACCCATGGACAGGGACGCTCAACCATCCTCAAACCTGGTGGCAAGCCTCGACGTACCGCCTCGCTCCTTCAATTTACTTGTCCTTCACCAAACGGGGACGAAGCGAACGTCCGACTTGCGATGCATCTGTACCTCGGCAAGAATCCCAATTTCTATGTATTAACTCGGCGATGCACCTCCAAATATTCTGCCCAACCTTTCTAACGATATCAGGTCAGCAGTATAAACCACCGAGTGTTTACCACTTTTGGCTGAATGAAACCTTTGTAAGGTCATCCCTCGCGGTATCCCTCAGTCGACCCGCTTGTACCGGATTCACTACAGATGCTCCGCGTGCCTGGGCTAAACCAATTTACATCTAGCATACCTCGGTGTGGGCTATACGTCGTGCTGGACATCAGGCGCTTGGATGGCCGCCCGTTTCGAATGGCATTGACACTCGTCTTTTTCAGGGTCGTCTCAAAAACAACGAACTGGGGTGTTGTCGGAGAACCCTTTCTAATTCAGCCACCCATGTCATTTGCGGCATTGAATCTAGGATCGTCGAGTGCCAATTGACTCGAACTACATGCCCTTCTGTTCAGAACACTTCACTGTCGAACCCCGGAACTTGACCTGGGGATGTTATTGGAACCGCCTCGTTTTCTCAGAAATTTTTCCAAGTCCATCGTGTCGTCGCACCTACCTTGTCCTCTGTGTAGGGATACGGTAACCGTATAAAACCCAGACCATTTTGCCAGTATACCCCCAGAGTCGACAAGACATTCCACTCTTACAATCAGACATTCCATCATGTTCGCCAAACTCGCCTTCTTCTTCGTCGCCTTCTTCGTCCTCTTCGCCTCCGTCGCAGGAACACCTACCTTGATGTCTCGCACTGAGCCGTCGCCCCCCCTCCAGCGGCTGCGGAAACACTGACATCCAGTGCTGCCAGCACGTCGGCACGGCCGCCTCCCTCAAGAACATCATCAAGCCCATCATTGCCGGATCTGGCTTGATCTCTGGACTCCTCGTCAAGCTTGGCGTTGTTGATGTTCTCGATGTCGTCCTCAACGTTGTAGGCACAGTCGACGTCGTTCTTGGCGCCAACTGCGTCAACCTCAACGTCCTCGGCGGAAGCTGGTAAGTTTTCTAGCAGCCCTATCAGACTGCGGAACATCACTGACCACTTGCCCTTGTAGCTCTTCGCAGGCCGTTTGCTGCCAAAATGTTCAATTCAGTAAGCAGATACTGACCGCTATGGGCTTTATCCTTGATTGTAAACTTTTTCTGACTTGCTGGTCTTCGCAGATGGGCTCATCAACGTTGGCTGTGTTGCCATTGGCCTTTAGACCCTCCGAGGCCGTCGCCATCCTGGCGTACACCTAGATACTTTGATACTACCAAATCTCTTCTTACTGGGTGCTCTATTCCCCACCATTAACTACGATCTGTACAAAAATATGTTGAAGTCATCCTTTGAACTGAATTTCGTCCGAAGTCTGAGAAAGGAGGTTGAGAGGGGTACTCCTAACTGTGCCAATGTTTTTGCACCACCGCGTGGATCATGGCCATTGCGCTTGCGCGAGCTTCATAGAACGTTCGTCCATGAGCTCGACTCCTCATCATGAAGTGAGAAGAGGACCTTGCTCATACAAAGACATGGTGTAATTGTTGCAGCCTCTGAGGAGCACATTTTGGCGTTGTCTCTGCCTAGTCGAACTACGGACACTTCTTTGACGGATAAAATGTTCGCCAAGTCAGCTCGTATGATGTTGATATGATGTCACAGGATTGTCATGCACAGCAAGGGTCAAGAACAACGCCTCCGGTGTAAGCGTTACAAGAGAACCCCATAATCGAGTTGAAAGCGTTGCTTTTGACCCTGGTTGCCACCTCCTGGACTTTGCAGAAGGAAGAGATGAGGAACCGGCGTCGGTGTACAAGTTTAGCTTCCGTGGGACTAAGCCCAAACGAGGGTGGGGAGTGATGGGGAAGTGATGAGATCTGAGAGCCAAGAAGAGTCCACAGCTATCAGCAAAGTAGAGGAGCAAAAACGATGACCATGCCAGCCCATGGGGGCCCGAAGAAAAGCGCATCCAAGAATTCATTGGGCGCGAAGTATTCAGGAGAGTCAAAGAGACCCCGGAGGTGTGACTTGTCGACACAACTGGACTCCGTTCGGGGGCTGTCGCTTTCCTTCTGAATATATATGGGTAGATTCTTCTTCGATTGTTTTGCCGCACCAAGGCGTGTAGGGCATGAGTCGGACATGAGCCCAAGTGTCGAAAGTGGCGCACTAACGAGGGCGTCAGCTCCGGCGTTCGCCAAGCACCGTACTCAAGAGGGTATGTGATGCTGGTACTAAAAGATTGTTAGGAAAAACAGATCAGGGTGTACGAGTTGTACCTGAAGAAGTAAGCTAAAGAAAGAACTGATCCAGAAAGACGACGTCAAAGTAGATGGAGGACGGAGGACAGGTGCTCCACGACGTGAATCTCGCACAGGGTCGGTACAATTGATTGTCGCCGAATCGGGAAGACATTTACCAAAACGAGGATAAGTACGACAACTCACGACGACAGTCCTTGTACGGTCGAGGTGGACGCAACCCTGGAAAACAGAAGATGGGGTCATCCGAGCGGTGCGACACATTCCAGAAAGTTTGGCAAACCTGAGCGAAACGTTCCACTGCATTGTCCTGACAAGACTTGCACAGAGACAAGCTTACAATTTTTCTGGCAGTTGTACGATTGAGAGAATGGTGTCAGAAATCATAAAAAGGGTAGTAAAATTGACCTACCTTCTTCACTCGAACACCCCAGTTCAAGTTCCATCACAAGCTTTCGAATTCTTCTCTTCGTTTTCATCCTCACTTCATTTTTCGCCATGTTCGCCAAAGTCCCCGTTGTTTTCGCCGCCATCTTCTGCTGCTTCTTCGCCTTTGCAGCTGCTACACCCGCGTTCGTAGCTCGTGGAGGCCCAACTTTGCCTCCCGCTTCCTCTCCCACCTGTGGGAACACCGACATCCAATGCTGCCAGCACGTCGATACCGCCGCCAATTTGACCAACATTCTCAAACCGATCATCGCCGCTAGCAACCCGTTGTACGCCTTGCTCTTCAAGTTGGGCTTGGCATCGGTGCTTGATGTCGTCCTCACCGTCGTTGGTACCGTCGACGTCGTCGTTGCTGCGCAATGCAGCTCCCTTTCAGTCCTGGGTGGACAATGGTGAGTACATCTCCCGGTTTCATGGTTCATGGAGGGGCTTGTGCTCACCCCGTCGATCGTCTAGCTCTGCTCAGTCCGTTTGCTGCCAAGGAACCCAGTTCAGTGCGTGATTTCGTCAATATAATCGCTCTTCAGATAGTAAACTAACCTCGGTGTTTATTAGACGGGCTCATCAACGTTGGCTGCACGGCCATTGGCATTTGAAATGCCCGATAAATAAATATGGACCTGGCGATGGTCCACGACGCATGAAGATCCATCCAAGCGGAGTACTATAGTATTTGATTCATTTCGTAGTCCTGCATTGATTTGATGCATGTTTTGAAATGACGCGATGTAAACACACGAACCACGAACTTCACCTTTGCAACTCTCCAATTGAGCAATATCCAGGAGACCAGTGCGATGTAAAGGGCGTTCCATCGAACTGCTGATCTGAATTGAGGCGCCTGACGGAACCACGCAGTAAAGGCTTGGCCGAGTGACAGAAACTCCAATGATGGCAAAAAGAATTTCGTGCCAGTGCGCCTGTGAGCCGAGGTGGAAATAACCTCGAAATACTGGAGATGGGGACATCCAAGCACTGCGACATAGTCCAGAAGTGAGCAATTACTCGCCAGCAAGCCTGACTGTGCAGACTCACCCCGCGTTTGATGACATTCTCTCAAGACCTGCCCAGAGACGAACTTGAGAAGATTGCTGGCTTCAGAGTGTCAACCGTAACAATATGGAAGAAGAATGGAATCGGCCTATAGTCTCTTCAGTCGAACATTCCTAAAACATCCCCGCTCAAGCTTCATCATAAGCTTTCGATTCTGGAATTGTTCTGGAATTGTTCTCTTGCTTATCTTCCTTGTTTACTTTTCGCAATGTTCGCCAAAGTCCCCGTCGTTTTCGTGGCCATCTTTTGCTGCTGCTTCGCCTTTACGGCGGCCATACCCGCCTTTGTAACCCGTAAAGGTCGATCTCTCCCTCGGGGTCTCGACCTGACTTGCGAATTCGCCGATATGCTTCCAGCACGTCGATCCCGTAGCCAATTTGACCAACCTCCGGCCCTTTGGACAAGTTGATCCTCAGTCAACTTGACCCGATCAGTTTCATCTTTAGAATCTTCGGCAGTAGCGTAGTAAACACACGATGAACGATGACGTTGAACCTTGAACCTTGAAGCGAAGCTTCCTCGAGTCTTCGACCCTCCTGGGTACTCCTATGAATCTGATAGGGAGGCTCGAATTGGGCAAGGCTTTCTCACGTAAACGACGAAAACCCTGGTAAAAATGCTGGTCATCACTGAGTACGACGGCCACGCTCACTATCGACATGGAAAGCCAGATCACGACAAATTCCTCATCAGCATTTGTGAAAGGCGGCTCGGCGCGAAGTCGTTTCCTAGAGGCTAGGACCATTCGCCTTGGCCTCGCCTAAACCCTCTTGTCTCTGGAATCTGTGTCAGTCCTTGTCGCCCAATTTTCAGGATTCCTACCTTTGGCTGCCTGTACTTGATGAGCTCGCCGCCCGGAAAACGAGAATATTTATCGAGAAAACGTGCGGCATCATGGTCTATGCCCTTGCGTCGACCCTTCGAACAATACGACGAGACGATGACGCTTTAGCCTCGATATGAGGCACGTCGTACTTTCTCACTGTCAAAGCTGGTGTCAGTCGGGGTCGGGAGCACCCCTTCGATTGCCCTCCGAAACAGAGTGAACTGCGGTATGTAGCGAGCGAGCGCTTCATTTTCATGTCTGCAACGTCGTAATATTGACCATGAAAGTCTTGAACAACTCCAGGTACAACCATGTCGCCATCTTTTGCGTCCTCGGTGGGCGACAGTCTATGAAAACAAGATAGTGGAGGGTCAAGCTCAGGCCAAGCTCAGGCAGCGCTTTGCCTCGAGAGTCGACTCCGCCAATGCGCAGCGCTGTGACTTGATAGGTCACGTGACTATGCCTACGCTGTGACTTGCCTAGTCACGTGACTACGTCACAGCGTTTTGTGACCTCTCATTTCAATTTGTGAGTTCGCGCTGTGGTTCGCGTCTCTCTTCATCTTCTTTACCTCACCTTCTTCACTTCCCCCAGAAATCTGCTCTAACTCTCCAACCGATATGTCTGGTGAAGAGTTCGACACCCTCTTTGGTGAACTTTTCGGCGACACATTGGATGATACCGAAAACCACAATCCCAGTGTGGTCGCGAACGCTAACGAGAAATTGGATGATACCACGGATGGTCTGTAGATCCCTTCATCCACTTACTTTCTACTAGTCTTTGCTCACGTCTTTCTGCTGAGATAGGTGCCGAACAAGACGATCACCCCCCGACTTTAACCAATGAATTTACCGTGCCGCACGTTCCTCCACAGGACTGGCTTTTTTCAGTTGCCACACCTCGGGAGAACGGAATCGATCAAACCCTCTCTCTACCCATCGCTGGATGGCCCGACACGTTCTCCTTCAGACACGCGGCTGTTCCCAACGATCCTCCTGGTCCCCCGGACGATGCTCAGGCGGGCATTAGTCAAGAGACTGCTACCACCGAGTGCGTGAGTACTACCGACACATCCAAGGCCTCTGCCACCGCTGGTAAGCAGAAGAACAAGCATGGACGGGATGATGGAGTCGCCAATGCTCAGGCGGACATCGGTCGACAGGCTGCTACCACTGAGGGCGCGAGTACTACCAACACACCCAAAGCCTCTGCGCTCGCTGGTAAACGTAAGAACAAGCGTCGACGGGACGACGAAATCGAGGACGCGTCCACTGACCAACCAAGTACGTCTGTGGCTCAACCCGCCAAGAAGGTGGTCCGACGCAGAGGTCGCCCACGCAAGAACCAAGATACAGATCCGCAACCCAGCACCACCGCGACTGTAGCTCCACCAAGCGCTTCGATAACAGACGCGTCTGTGAATCGGGCGACTCTCGGCCCTTCAGGTGGCGACCTCTTGCCATCTACTGAGAGGCCAACTTCCAGCGCACGTCCACCACAGCATAACGCCCACCCTACTACGTCTGCTTCTTCATTCCAACCTCCTTTAAGTGGGACTGGGGTTCCTGCAACTACTCGTCCCATGGCGTCGAGCTCGTATCCGTCCAGAGGGGCAATGAACGGCGGCATCTCCCACCCTATGAATGGTCTCGAAATGAGTGCAACAATTCAGCACAATTACAGACACATACTTTCGATGTGTTGCGGACCTTGCCCAGAAAAAATAAAGACTATAGAAGGGCGATTTTCATCGACAATTCTGGCGGGAGGAAATACGGCCGGTGTGTTCGACTGGATATCAAAGATCACCCATGATCTCCACGTCATTTGACGTGACATTCTCCCAGATCTGAGAGCTAATGGAAAGAGTAGCTCTGGGTCAGTGCGTAGGCGATTTAATAAATCCATTGATACATCTTTGGCTGAACGTGGCGTGAGGCCTCCCGAGGCAAGAAGGACCAACGAAGAAGAGTTCGAACAAGTCAACTGAAGGGGAAACGGTGGGGCTTCAAGTACGGCATGACCGTTGACGCCGCCAATCCCACTGCAAGCTATGGAAATTAATGGTCGCTTGTCGGAAAGACGTGGTAATGGCGTGGGCTGCAAAGGGACGTCGACGACCGCGTTCTGCCAATGTATCGCAGGGTTTTTTGTTCGTAAGTTGACGTTTGGGGGTATTAAACCATGTTGGAAGATGGAGATGGTCTTGGACAATGAACAAAGAAAGGCGGCAATTTCCGTGTGCCTGGGACAGTGTCAGAGAAGGGAGTAATGGGAGATGAAATGACACACCCAATATTTCCSTKYGACRCWCTSSRATSYWGTCCCATCAGTTACTACTTCACTTTCCAATAGGGTACTCGTTACTCACCCAGCGGCCCATAGCCCGGCCTCTCCGGTGCACCAACCTTGCGGGGAGAAAGGCTGGTGTGGTGGGAAGCAGGCCGCCCCAGCTTCGGGGCCCCGAATTGCCTTCATTAGGGTCAGGTTGTTTGTTCATCCCGGATTCATGACGTTTACTTACAAGATCATCGAAGCCAAAATTCGAGGGGTGTGTCTGGGGAGAAATTGGCAAACATATACGCGCAAGTCCCAAAAGACCACACGTTCATCGCCTGGGGTTGGGTGACGAAACTGGATGGTCCATTTCCTTTGAAAATCTGCCATTCACTTTACAGCTGGCCGTTTAGTTCCACGCTTCCCATAACTCACCTTGAAAGCTTGCAAAATGGTTTCACAGTCTTCACTTGTGGGTGGCAAAATGCCGCTAACATTGCTACAGGACGTAGTACCTAAGTGCTTATCGTGAGTCCAATTCGTGGTTGGCACGCATTTGTTAAAGTAGCCTTACAGGATTGACCACTGACGGATATTGTGTTGGTGTTAGCTGCGCGTGCCACCGCACCGCCTTTCAAGGTACAAAGCAGCTCGTTTTGAACAACTTTCTTGGTTCCCACCACGACGGTGTGGGTAGACTTCAACCGTGCGTTAGCGCAGCCCACGTTCACAGCGAGCTTATCTACAGAGTGTGCGCGTCAGCGTGTTACCCAAACTATGAGTCTTTGCGAAGGTACTCACTGACGGCAGCAGGAAGGTTACTAGCCGAAATTACCATCGCGAGGGTCGCAATGCTGAGAATGCTGGCAAAGGTACGCATGGTCGTTGGGTAACTGGGTGAAAGTTTCCTAAGAATTAACAAGGAAGAGAAGGCTCTTGGGACCTCCCTCGTTCATGGCCTTTAGGTTTTATACCCCTGCTTTCCGCACCACGCATGTAGTTTAACTTCAGGGGAAACAACTAGGCCATCACGTCCAGGCCGTGGCGGAGCCTTCCCCGAACGCCTTCATCCTTCTCTCCCGGAATTCTTGACGGGATCGTGATGAATTCAGTACCCGTAGACTTCGCAAGGTACTGAGAAGCTTGTTGGCTGCAGTGACAGGTGAGTTGTCTCGTACGGTCCTAGGAATCCATGGCCTTATCAACTCGTCAGCTTCATTCGGCTTAGATTTCAAAGGACCTCTCCAAACGGGATGAATGGTATGGCGAATCCATCCTACCTGAGTCTTATCAACGAAGGAGGCGGCTAATCTCGCCCTTTCGAATCCACAGTCCGAAGTTTGTTGCAACGAGCGAGGAATGAACGCTCCACATGGTTCTATATGCATGGAGATTCAAGGTTGTTTGCTCTCATCATTGTCACAAAAATATTCAATCCTCCTGCCCGTGCCCATGAATGTCGCGGCTAAATGGTGATGTGCCTTGGTCTTGTCAATGGAAGACATGATACAACGTGCAACGCGTGCTATCCTAGTATGCTGGCCCAAACGAGAACCCATCCACGTATCGGCAGGTGCATCATCCCGCTCAAAAATCTACAAATTTCCGAGATAACACGTCGTTTTCTGCGCAGAAGTCAGGTCACCACGGATGACAGTCAACATAAAGCTGTTGAGGGCTTCGATGGCCCTTGCTTCTTGACTTTATGTACGACATTCCACACTCTCAATGACACGAATGCAGTCATCAAACATAGCTTTTTGGTGGTTAAAACCTCTATTCCGGGCGGTCGTTCCTTGTTGTACGTACCGTTACCCACGAACGTGGTGTTTATGTTTATTCCTGGACGAAAGCCTACGCTGATGATATAATTATATGCAAAAGATGATGATGTCGATACACGTTGTCGCATGTCCGACATGTCTCGGCCACCTTGTCTTCCTCCGATACTTTGTATGAAAGGTCGTGTAGTGAAGGACCAGTATACTTCGTGCATGACTGTGACAGCGATTTCGACGCACTTCTCTGCCTGGGTCATCTCTAGAACCCGAAGCTCGCATCTGCGGCATTATAAATAATTGTGCATTGCAGCAGCATTTCCCCAGCTTAATCCCCTCTTATTGCATGGGGGCTTGGTCCTCCTTCGCTATTCACGCCTTTCCGCTTCTCTTGATGAGATTGGGCAACACAAATCAAAGTTCCAAGGCTATCGACATCGACTACAGCACATCGGTCCGCACAAACAACACGTATCAATGGGTATACAAAAGGAACGACCAGGGAACGAAATGTTTACGAGGGGGAACCAAACGAACAAGATACGTTCACAGACCATGGGATGACAACAAAATAGGGAAAACAGAAACGCCAGTCACATGTCCAGCCTATCGCGGTTCCAGCAGAACGACACGACCATGCCGTTTTTCTATATCCCCTTCCCTGTCAGTGTCATCTGGAACGGACATATCGCAATTTCACAGCTGGTCTTTAGGCATGGGCCGCCCTGTATAGGAAGGACAGCGAAGTTAGATCGGATCACAGCAAGTCAATTTCCAGAGAACACGTATGGTTCGTTGGCATCTCGGAACACTGGATGTGGACTTACCCGATTGACCATTGGCCATCAGACGAGGAGCAAAGGCCTTCCGAGGTGAAGGGCTGATGAGGCGGGAAACAGGCAGCGCCTGCGGCATCACCCGTATTCGCCTGTCCAAGACAAACACGCGGATTAAATCAGTGTTCCTTTTCGCTGCTCAAGTTAAAATTGTATGACTCTTACCAAATCATCCCAGCAGGATTCAAGATCGTGGTCGCTGGTGTTCATGAAGAAGTAGCTGCAACTTCCGAAACTCAGAGTCTCCATGTGGAACGGACTGACGACAAAGCTGGTCGGTCCTTGGTTTTTGAAGATCTTCCAGAAGATATCTGAGTCATGTCAATGAACTGAAGCAAACGCAACGCCTACTTCGATAGCTTGTTTGATGGTCTCACAATCTTCAGATGTGGGTGGGAGGACACCTGCGTCGTTGTTGCATAAGGTCGTGCCTAAAACATCATTCGGTCAGCCTCTTCGCCACATGAGGAAACCGTCCCAACATACACGAAGCACCACAAACGTGTACTGGGGCTGACGGGGTCGGCGTAGGGGTTGGCGTTGAAGAAACTGTAGATGGGGGTGCAGATGAAGGTTGTGATTCTGGAAGTGACGAGGTATGCGTAGACGTGTGCGTTGAAGTGTGCGTTGACGTGTGCGTTGAGGTATGCGTTGAGGTATGCGTGGACGTATGTGTTGATTTTCGCGTTTTTGGCCCAGCGGTTCCCGATGACACAAAGGTCGACGCAGAAATAAACACCGAAGTAAATCCCGACGTATGCGTGGAAGTGTGCGTAGAAGTATGCGTAGACGTTTTGGTGAGTAAATTATTCATTGCAAAGTTATCAAACGGGGAATCATCCATACTTGTGGTGGCAGGTGCCGTAGACGTAAGACACGACGTTGTTGGCTTGCTTGGAGGAGGAGGAACGTGGGCTGGATGGCACGTATTGAATAGGAGGCACAGGGGCCAAATATGCCAAAGGTCTCGTTTTCCCAGTTCCGCGGTGGCGACTCCCACCTCACGCTTGGACTCGGTGGTCGTGGGTGCGCATTGAATACTGGTCAAGAGGACAAGCTTATCGCCCACGGCAATGGTAGCGTTGTGGACGAGTTCAGGATTGTTACACTGCGCGTGTGAAGCGATCTTTGCTGTACAGGAAAAGGTTAGTCCACACTCAGTTTTCTTTGATGCAGTGATGGGGGATGTTGTTCTCACCAACGTTAATTTCAGGGATCGTGGCAGCAAAGGCCGTGATTGCTAAGAGAGCGAAAGTCGCAAATGAGCGGAACATCGCGTTTTCTTGTAGGGAACGGAAGTGGAACGAGGTATGAGGAAGAAAGTGCGGTGAAGAAGAGAGACGACTTCTTGACAAGCCTACGAACTGAACAACAGTTGTGAACGGCAGGGTGTTCCTGCCTCCCAGCTTTATACTTTCCTTGCCGCCTTCTCAAGTTCCCAGGAATAACGATTAGCAGTACTTTCCCGTCCCCTGCCAGAGAGAACGATGATGCATCAGTCAACAGCAAATGTTTTCATGCTACGCCCGTACCTTGAAGTGATTCGTTGTTCGTTCCGTTTGGCAGGTGCCGTGAGGCTGCCTGAGCTTCCAATTCCACATCGCTATTGAATTGGACACTGCCGATGCCTTCAAAGATAATTCAGGTACGTACAATGATATCCGAGGAATTCCATGTGGACACAGAGGCGAAAAGTGAAAGTGTGTTGGCGTCCTCGTTGGCTAGTGAGCTAGATGGACATGATGGCGTTGAGTCTAATTTCTTCCTTGACATATAGGGCAGGTCGCAGAGCGCTCGAAAACATTATTTAGCTTGGGCGGACGCCGATGAAGCGACTGCAGTTCAGCACGAGTGTCGTTTACCTCCGAGTTCCCGTCCATCCGCCCCGTGTCTAGAACGCCTCCCAACGGCAGTAGAAAGGCCCCAACGATGCCCTCATTGGCCAATGGAAGAGCAATGCCGAACAGAAGTACCAGGCCCCATCACTGATTAGTTCAAACTCATGGTCCTCGCGTATTATTCTAGGTCTGTGTCTTCGAAGTCATACCACATACTCCGACAATCGTAACGATTGGACAAGGATTTCGGCCTTCTTTGCTTACTGCCTGCCTAGGCCTGTCGATCAAATGAAACGATGCCCAATGTCAACCTTCTTTTACACCTAGAGAAGGAAGACGAACGTTTGAACAGCCTTGTGCATCGTAAGAAACTTTGAGGGGTCTCGAAGTTCAAACTTCAGTGCCTCGTCTTACTCGTCAATCCGGAAATGGTGTTCCAGGAAAGTGTGCAAACTGAGTACTGAGTGGTCTAAACGCGCCGCTGTCAGTCAACTACCAGTCAATTACGCCAGAGCGTGTCAGCGATGAGTGTGAAGTCCTATTTAACTGTTATTTAGGCAGCTCGATGATTGATGATCATGACTCAATTCGTTCGAGGCACTTGCATGGAAGTAATGCTCCATGCATTCCATCAAGAAAGGAGGTGTCTGGCCTTGAAGGAAGATACGGACCAGCCACGTACTATTCAATGTTGATTTTACAGTGCACAAGGGCGTCCGCACGACAAGTCGTCTCTTTCTAAGGAAATTACTGCAAAAAAAAGACGATAGATACCCATATGGTGAAAGATCATTGCAGCTCGGATATGGTGTAACGGCTAACATTGCCGCCTCTCATGTTGGTGCGCGGCAGCTCGGGGTTCGATTCCCCGTATCCGAATTTCGATGGTCATCTACTCGTGGATGACACGCTTTGTTTTTGCATTTAGTGACCCGTTATGCGCCTCTGAAAGGGTATGTACTATTAGTAAATACGCACAACATCGGAGGTTGCTCGACTGGCGCGACAAAATATCTCAAAAAACATAAGAGCCTTGAAAGTCCCTCAGACCGGGATCGAACCAGTGGCCTTGGGATGACAGGAGGTATCCAATTACAGTCCCACGCTCTTCCAACTGAGCTACCGAGGGCGACGTTGACTTATGCAATGGGTAAGTGATGTGTGATTGCTCCGAGTGGATAGGCGAAGGACCAAGGTCAACATTTGGACTAATTTGGACTACGCGACGGACATGGATAAGAAGTGCTAGACGGCTGCGTCGTTCTCGACCAATTTCCCGCAAATAATGTACTTGCTAGAGAAATGATCCACCCAACCTATAAATTCATAGAAACTGAGTTATAACAGAATTATGAAGCAGGATCAATCAGACACACCTTTCATATTGTCACTTCGAGGTCCAGGAAGGCGAGTAAGAAGCATAAACAGGGAAGAGAGAAAAGATTAGACATACATTTCGTCGCTAGCCAAATCGTTGAGTTTGTCTAGAGGTTTGTCGACGGGTGTAAGCATCTCTGAGTGTGTGGTTGGGCATTAGGTGCGCGATCCATATGACGAATGAGTCCAGATACGTACCAACATCGAATGACTGTTTAGCCATTCCTCTTGAAGCGTCCCTTCCAGCAAAGTTCCCGTACATGCCGTCTAATATAATACACTCAACACCGTCCTAATGCGGAGGAAGCAGGAAACATACTGGGTCCATAAAAGTTCCTTCCAGCGGTGACGTCGAAGACAGTGCCGTTGATAGCCAAGAGAATCCTCTCGTTATCCTTTCCGTTGAAAGGCTCCAGTGACTTGGGGGTATAGGTCTTGAAGAGGACGGTGGGAGGGTGCGACTTTGGCATCCATGAGTAGCCTGCCTTGAATTCGTTGGGAATGGATTTTGGTCGGGATGGAGAAGGGACGAGGATGCGTTGGACTGAGTAGAGGATGTAGAGGAAGAGAGCTGTGTTTACGGGCGTACCCAAGTCGAAGGCCATCCTGGTGCTTGTTCAAGTGCTGTGAATTACGTCATCGCCAACCACTCATCGGTCACCGCGCTATGTTTGTCTGCCGCGTCCAACCACTGACGATTCAGACGTAAGCTTAAAACACGGCGAATAAATCATGATTTCGTCGAGAATTATCAAGGTGAGTGCAAGGACCCTTTGTCACTGTCCTGCTAACCTGCTTGTTGCGTAGGTAACTTACTTGTGATTTCGAGGCACATTCGATAGAATGTTGAGACTCGACATTAGACCTTCGCGTCATTACGATGTGATTACAACCTCTTCTGTTACACATGGACATCCTGTTGTTGCCAAAGTGATGCTATGACAGGCGGGAATCATCCCCGCCTACACACACTGTGCGTCCAACGCGAAACGAGCTCACTTCGATCGAGAAGCCGACGCACACTGTTTGCGTGATCAAGGGACTTGCGTATATAAGGAGGAAGTATACCCCACATCGTCTCCTCACTCCTCACTTCTCTTTTCATCGGCCTCTACGTCTTTTTCGAAGGACTGGTTCCTCTTCTTCTTCGCGTTCCAGCTCCCAAGTTATCGACACCTTCCATTCGCCTTTGACTTGCCTAGCGAACTCTTCTAATCTTCACGTTTTCAACTTATCCTTATTATCTCGCGAACATGTACTTCTCTCGAATCATCGCCACCTCTGCCGTCGTTGTCGGTCTCTCCGCTTCCGCCTATGGCCATGCGGCTGCGCACCCTGCCTTGGGCATTAAAGAGCCCATGGTACGCAGCCAAGTTAAGCGTCCTAACGCGGTCAACCCTTGCGGCGCTGGTGTCAACATTGCCAATACTATCAACTCGGCTGACACCATTCAGGTCGCTGCGGACGGAACGTTCTCTGTCGTCGTTGAGAACTACAACGGGTAAGTCACTGGATCAATCCTATCTA
>JAPEVF010000241.1:42856-61492 GCA_029747585.1 Pleurotus djamor | reverse complement strand
CCGGCGCGTCCCACGTGGNTTGAGCCGGCGCGATCACCGACAGCCACCGACAGCGTCCTCATTTGCGCAACTCTCCTAACGTGTTACTAGCGACCTTCACGACTCTCCCATCCCTTCCAAGTGAATTGTGCTCGTGAATGGTAGCTGTAAAGCGAACGCGAACTTGGGCCGATCCGGACACTGCCAACGATGAAGCTGCTCGCGACACAAGCGAGGAACACCTGCGCGATCTGCAAGACCAGTTAGAGGACAAAGATGCGGAGATCGAGGAGTTGCACGAAAACAACGCGTCAAAGGTTCTTAATTAGAGTCTTTCCCCTACGCTTGACATGGCTTACAGTATAACTCAAGGGACACCGTCGATTCTATACAACGCGCAGATTCTTGTTCTCCTTGGGATTATGCTGTATGTCGCCTTCAGGATGCTTTTGTCCAGGAAACTGATGATTCATCTCAGTGGGCAGCATTCTTGCCTTCATGTTTGTTGAGACGAACGACATTCGTGAAATGCAGGCTCAACTATCTGTCCTCATGAACGAACTCGATCTCAACCTCCCTCAGCTCCCTGAACTCGACTTCGCGAGAGTGGGGGAGGAATGGAGTCGCTTCAGGAGCAGCATCCCCGAAGTTTGGAAACTAAATCGTGATGGCAGAGAGTTTCAAGTGGGGGAAAAGATGAAAGCCCGCGGGCTGTCAGCCGAATATCCTCTGGTTCTCGTACCTGGCATTATCTCCACCGTATGTTTTCTTGTAGCTGTTATGGACACAATCAGATACTTAAATCAACGAACCTTACGCTTGTTAGAGCTTGGAATCATGGTCAACGTCTCCCGATTACAGAGCTTTCTTCCGAGAAAAGGTTTGGGGAGGCTTCAACATGATATCACAAGTCACGTTCAACCGCGATAGATGGATAGCTGCAATGATGCTTGATCCTGTCACTGGCCTAGATCCCCCAGATGCCAAGGTTCGAGCAGCTGAAGGATTCGACGCAGCAAGTAGCTTCATACAAGGCTATTGGTTGTGGTGCGTATGGTGTACCTGACTGCGGTTCGAATCTCCAACTTATCGTGAGGTAGGTCGAAGATAATAGAAAACCTAGCTGTTGTCAATTATGATTCAAACAACCTCTACCTGGCACCATACGACTGGAGACTTTCGTTCTGGAACCTTGAAGAACGCGATGGCTATTTCTCTAAGCTCAAGGCTACTATTGAGGGATTCAAGTAAGCCTCAATATCTTGCTAGCATCATGAGTGCAAATCAGAGCCAATCTACAGACGACGTCAGCGCAAGAAAACAGTGATTGCAGCACATTCAATGGGAGCGACAGTGCGTGCCCGGTGTTCCTTATATCCAATTGTCCTTGCCTGACTATACCCCCAGCTGATGCTGGTGAGTTCTCAGACTCTTCGTACTCCGGAAATGCCAGTATCCTTATCCTGACTGCGTCCATGTAGTACTTGTGAGTGATCCATACTGACATACTATTTCATACATGACTCACGCGGTCCTTGTAGTTTCAAATGGGTTGAGGCCCCCGAATTTGGCGGCGGCGGTCCTCATTGGGTCGAGGTTAGTAATGGCTACCCTTATTTTTCGAACCGTCATTCATATATGTACGTTTAACTTAGGACCACATTGAGGCATTTGTCTCGATTGCGGGAACTCATCTGGTCAGTGCTCTGCTTTTCCTTTCAGCTGGTTTCATGGCTCATCGCCTTTGACAGGGTGTCGTACGCTCCACTTCGTTACACGGTCCTTCTGTAGTGCTAATCGTTTGATAGGCTAAAGCCATGGCAGCTTTGCTTTCGGGGGAGATGAAAGATACTGTGCAAATGAATCCTGCTGGTGCTTACGGTACGATCCGGGCTACTTCGCCCCGGTGATCTCTATCACTCATCTCGCGTCGTCGTGGATCAGTCTTGGAGCAGTTTTTCTCCAGGAAAGAACGTCAAAAGCTATTTCGGAGTTGGGCCGGCAGTGCAAGCATGTGGATCAAGGTATACTGAACCAACACCTTGAACTCGGATGCTGAAGGCTGATCTGGGCCTACTAGGGCGGGTCTGCTGTTTGGGGAGAGGGCGTCCATGCACCGGACGACATGCCCGATTCAACCCTCTCCCACAGCGATTTAATCGCATTTCGTCGCACCCTTCAACTTGACCCCAAGCATGGTGACCAAGAGTTAAAGAATATGACCGCGGACGAGGCCGTAAATTGGATACTCGAGCATACCCCATCTAGCTTCCAAGTTCGTCCGTATATCTCCATCTCTATGCGAAGCCTTCTCAATTCAGGCCCTTAGAAAATGATTGGGACAAACTATTCTTACGGCATCGAGCGCGATGAGCAAGTCCTTCGAAAGAACAACGATGACCACACCAAGTGGTCGAACCCTCTGGAGTCTAGGTACGGTCCCTCAATCATCTGTAAATCACCTCCTCATCCTTCTCACAGACTTCCCGATGCGCCGTCCATGAAAATCTACTGCGTGTATGGACACGGCAAAGATACGGAGGTACGCCGTTCTCCCGCAGAAGCCAACCCGTTTACCTAGCATTGTCTACATAGCGTTCCTATTGGTAGGGATTGCATCACCTTATTTGTGCTCTATCATTCCTCACACCAACACCTTATAGGTATGTAAAAGGTGGTAACGAGTTTGACGACACATCGCCGGACAGTGGTAATCCTCATTGCGTCGAGCCTGATCAAGAGAACTGCCAAAGTCCTCGGAAACCGCTGGACATGCCCATGTCAAGGCGGAGCTGGATTGACTCAGAATATACGGACGAACAGATAACGCCTAAAGTCAGTCAATTAACATTAACATCATCTCCCGTGGATACCATGTGCTTAATCCTCTTGTCAAGATTGTAAACGGGGTAAAAATGGGCGAAGGAGACGGCACTGTGAGCCTATTGAGCCTCGGAGCCATGTGCGTTGAGGGTTGGAAGAGACCTCGATGGAACCCCGCTGGTATCAAGGTTACTACGGTTGAGGTGCGCATCGCCTGGCTTAGCCTCCACGATTGTCTTCCGAGCTTGGCTGACCATCCCGACTCTCCGCTTAGCTACCGCATCGGCCGGTCCCCTCTATCCCCAGGGGTGGGGCGAACACGAGTGATCACGTAGATATCCTTGGGTCAACAGGGCTTAACGAACTTATACTCCAGGTCGCCACGGGCGTTGGGGATGAAATAGAGTCCAGCTTTGTATCGAATATTAGAGAGTATGCCCAGAAGATACAATGGGATTGAATAGAGCACTAGGATACGATATTTTACATGATATTAGTAGTACATAAAGCAATGTGTTATTTAATGTACGCGAGATATATGGATATCACGAAGAAACCAGGTGTGGATAGGCCGTGAAAATCACTTCAAGCTTTTGGATGTTTTGTTCGACTCTTTCCAACCATTCCAGTGAGGATGGGATCCCGGTGTCGATGGCGTCAGGCCGACCAACCTGAGCAAACTCTTCGGATTGAAAGACTGACGCTATGGATTGTCTGAAGATGTATCAGCTATGAGTGGTGGAGCAGTTCGTAGGACACGTACCCGGGTGCAATTCGGCTCACAGCCCAATCAAGCGTTTGTTTCATAACCACCATGGTATTGCGACCGAGTCCCTCAATCAACATTCGTTCTTCCTCATTCAAGTCTGAATGAAACAGCAACGATGGCTCCCGACGATACTTTTCGTTCGTAGGTGGAAAGTATTCGTTCATTCTAACAGCGAGCTTTGCTATCGAAGGGGCCTCGGAAGTCCATAGATGATGTACGTCCTTCGCATCGCGTTCAGAAAGAATACGTAGAGGAATGGTGTCACGGACCCACCAGTTGGATGAGTCCTTGAATGACCGCGAGATACGATTCCCTCATGTCACCATCCTCCACCATTAACGCCTCCATAAAGTCCTCCTCCTCTTCATTCAGAAGGTCTTCTTCAGGCTCCCCCATGCTTCTCCAATGGGCGTTGAAAGTGAGTGCCTCGCCAACCTTCGAGTGTGCTTCCTGGCGATGATACTCCACGATCGTCACCAAGTCCAGTAAGTCGGGTATCTGCGGCATGTTTATAGCAGGAAGCATAATATTTCGAGCAGCATAAAGGATAACATTCAATGGTGGGCATTCATGTCGACGCTTGGGAGAGTTGATAAATTGCGATTCTACATGTGCTGAGGGAAATGGGGCATGAGGAGATGGTTGCTGAGATAATAATTAGAGCCTACTGAAAATGGCTCTGTGGCCGAGGACATCGTCCTCAGAGCCGTCGTATTTGACTTGTTGGATGCATTCGGACAACTCGTCCATGGTGGCGCGAAATCAACCAGGCTGACGTCACGCGTTGCACGCCACGCGATGCACGTGAGAGGGTCGACATAGGGGGTGTCACTTACTTCTTGGTTAGTACCCGCCTAGGCGGGCTCCTACGTTCAAGATGAAATAATATCGCAATTAACGGAGTATTTTCATTAATTACTTCGTCAACGGGGTGTTAGACCAGAAAATCAGTCGCCTCAGAAGAGGAGATGGTTCGAAGTGAGTGGGGTGACGACGGGCTCACAGAACGAGGCGCCACATCGCCAGATACTAATTTCGCCTAACTGATCGAAGAGCTTATTGTTGTGACGACACATCGTGTTGACGGTTTATGTCAATCAAGGCTCCGCTTGAGCATGCACAAAGTAAAGGCCCAAAGCGTACGGCAATCTAATTCATAATACCCTGATGAAATCCAAGGTTCCTCGGGATTGATCCAGAGAAGGGGGTTTAACCTGGAGCTCGAAGCTAGAAAAAACACCTCCCGTATGAAAGTGAGGATTTAGGTTTTTGGGGTCGAAGTTAGCGCACACGTAAGTAGTCAGGGGAGCCACTGACCGTTGTTTGGGTGGAACGTCCATCGTTATATGGCTGGCCCTGGGAAGTCATCGTCTTCTGTGTTCAAGCCGTTAGATAGAGACGTTGTCGAAGAACTATTTTGCCTTCCTTGGAATCAATAGGGTTCCATCGACAGCAAAGATCAGCCGATGAAGGATGTCTATTGATTGATGACTCAAATCATGAATGTTCAAACGTTCACTACTCAGCATGGGGAATCACTTCGGTCGGGCCGAGCCCAATTCCCTTATTCACTAGGGAGATAACGTTGACACGCGACTTGTCAAGCCCGCTGTAAGCTCCCGGAACCAACTTCTTTCTGAGAAACGGCGAGGGTTGAGACGATTGGAGCTTGCGCGTCGCAATATTTGTTTCTTCGAGACATTGGCGCGTTTCAGGTTGCAAACGCAAGATAATCGCGTCCACAAACGCGAAACCTAGACAAAAAATGCCGTCCTTATCTCACCGATTGCTTCCCACTTGAAAACCTAGCATGACGGGTTGCCTAAAGCTGCCTAATGTGCGTCATGGGTACGAACCAATAACGACCTGATGTTATGACGATCGGACAGAAGGAACAGAAAGGACGTCATATTGATGAGCGCAGCGCCTGCTTATGGTATAATTGACCTCACTTGCCAGGGCACAGATCGTGAAGGTCGACGCCAGCAGTTCTCGTGATAGGTCTGCTGACGAAGGAGTGCAGGGGGATGTCAGCAATTTTTGAGCGGGTCTAGGCGACGGCAAAATCTGGAGACCTGGAGGCTGAGACGAAGGCTCTTGGGTTAAGCTACGCGGGTCAAGACATATCCGAGCCTCTTTTACCCACGTGGAAGCCATGTGGACGGGGTCTGAAAGAGGGAAGCCGATTGCCTTTCGGGATCTGAAGCTTCGGCAGGGTGGCCGCGGTAGATCGTAGGGACTCGAAGGGAAATCTGAGAACATACCCATATACCTTTGAATTAATGAGATTGGTCATCGGGGGCCTCCCATCGTATAAAGGCCTCTCTCTAGCCTCCCACATTGACTAGGCCGGTCTCTTTTGTCCCTCCCCCAAAGCACAACCACATTCCGCACTTCACGCTCCTTGTTGTAATGCATTCTTCAAGTGATGTTTCCTATACACAACCACCCAGGGTGAGTTTGTCGCGACTGCCTTCCACGCACCCATGCTGACATGAATGTCGATTTTGCAAAGCACGTCCAAGTCCTCATCGTCGGCGGAGGCCCTGGAGGCACGTATGCTGCCTCGGCCCTCGCTAGAGAAGGTCTCGAAGTTGCCGTCTTCGAAGCGGCTAAATTTCCTAGGTCAGTTGCTTCGACCCTAGCATGTTTCATAAGGCTGATACGCGACGCACGGCAACTTACAGATATCATATTGGGGAGAGCCTTATCCCCTCAGCAAGGCACTATCTGAGGTTCATTGGCGCAGAGGATAAGCTTGCTAGTTACGGATTTACTCGCAAGGTACAGTAGAGCCCGGCCCCCTCCTTCTCCCTGAGAAGGTCGCTAACGGGGATTGGAAGTAGCCTGGATCCGCGATTAAATTTAATCAGAACAAGCACGAAGGCTGTAGGTCACGTTTATCTTTGCACCTGGATATATCTCCAACTGATCCACCCCAAAATATAGATACAGATTTTGTCGCTTTAGGACACCACAACAACGCGTGGAATGTGGTGAGTCGCGTGGCCAGAAACAAATGCAAGACGGTAACGAGATGATTTCCCAAAAAGGTCCGCTCTGAATTCGACCACATGCTCATGAACCATGCCCGTTCGTCTGGGGCCAGGGTTTACGAGCAGACGAGGGTTGTTGATGTCAAGTTCGAGCATTCGGATCCGTCGAAGCCGACTTCGGTCACTTGGACGCATACACCACCTCCGGCGCCGCTGTCTCCCCCGTCTTCTCCCAAAATCGGTTTCAGGAAATTACTTACCGAAACCGTTGGAAAAGAGGAGAATCCGAGCGTAGTGCACGGAGAGACTTCCTTCGACTACTTGATTGATGCATCTGGCCGAGCCGGGATCATCTCGACGAGGTACCTCAAGAACCGACGTTTCAACGAGGCGCTTAGGAACATTGCGGTCTGGGGGTATTGGAAGAATGTTGGTACGTACGGGAAGGGAACGAGTCGCGCAGGCGCTCCGTGGTTTGAAGCATTGACCGGTGAGACATTATCATTTTTTGTTTGCGGGAAATGACTGAAGTGTCGAGAACAGATGAATCTGGTTGGGCGTGGTTTATCCCCCTTCACAATGGTACTACGTCTGTAGGAATTGTGATGAACCAGAAGCGTTACAACGCGAAAACAAAAAGACAGAGTCAACTCGATTCCGAGAGTTCGCTGGCGTCTCGCTACCTTGAGAATATATCGCTAGCCCCAGGGCTAGTAGAGCTCATCGCAGAGGGTTCCATGGTGGAGAATAGCGCCAAGAGTGCGAGCGACTTCAGCTATTCCGCGTCCGAATTTGCAGGAAACGGATATAGGATTGTCGGAGACGCTGGAGGCAGGTTTCCAATAGCCTCAGGACGTAGCATTCGCTGACATCTTCTTTTCTAGCCTTCATCGACCCCTTCTTCTCTTCAGGAATCCATCTCGCCATGACGTCTGCGCTCTCAGCTGCGGCATCCATTTGCGCGTCGATCCGTGGAGACTGCTCGGAACTCGAAGCTGGCCGCTGGCACACGAAGCGTGTGGCGACGAGCTACACCAGGTAATCATATCTCCTCGAATTCATGAGTGCGAGCTCACAAGGTTTCATAGGTTTCAAGTTGTGGTTCTGAGCGCATATAAGCAGATCCGAGCCCAAGACATCAGTATCCTATCCGATATCGATGAGGACAACTACGATAGAGCATTTGCTTACCTTCGCCCGGGTAAGAGATAAACACATTCTTTCTCCGCATCTTCTGATATACTATTCCTAGTGATCCAAGGCGCATCCGAAATGGGGGCCCGACTTTCTGAATATGAGCTGCAAAGATCCCTGGACTTCTGCGTGCAGCTTTTCAATCCCACAACTCCAGAGCAACATGCACGCCTAACGGAGGAAGGAGGTGAACTCGGCAAGAAGTTGACGGACGTCAGTCACCCTGTGATGGAACCTGGAGTCCTAGAGGAGCTGGTGAAGTCCTTCAAGAAAGCTGAAGAAGAAGAGGCTAGCAGCGATTCGGATTCAGATGTGGAGTTGGTGGCGAATAAGGTCAATGCACGACGCGTTGTGCAGGCGGAATATTCCATCAACAATCTCGAAGCAGAACCTCTTGGAGGGTTCGCTGTCAGGCTGGATAGAGGGAAGTTGGGCCTTGTCAGGCGCATCTGAGGAGCGTTTCGTCGACCAAAAAAGCGTGGAAGAGAAGGAAAATGGACCTTGACTTCATTATAGCAGACTGATCATTTCCTGTTTTCATTCATCCTGGGCCCGCAGAGCGTCTGCCACATTCAGACTATCCCTGTATCGTTTACCCTGACTTGTAGCTTTAGTTTTTAGAGTAGAGAAGGTGTAGCCAGTAGCAGCGTACATAACTGATCGTGAATAAAAAGTCGTTGTGACTTGAAGCGTGCTTGTGTCATGCTAGGAATCCCGTGACCGTCGCTTCGCGATCACATGATATACACGGTTGACTGGCTGATAATTCCCACGAATGATTTGGTTCGTTGAACGCCACTGTGATAGGGTTTTCTCCTCTTCCACCAGCATCGTCGTCTCGAGGCGACGCCCTCTTCACCCTCAACCAGCGAGACCGACTCCCAACCGACCCATTACATACTGTCCTTACGCCTCAGACCACAACGATGCCTCCAATGGCCGGCCCCAACCAGCTGCATGACCGTCTTTTCTCCCCAAGCGGTATGGACCCAATCAAATCTTCAATTTTGAGGGACTCAGGAATGGGCTGGAACTCCTCACAAACGTCCGACTCGAGCTCAGATTCCAAGGCCATCACTTCTCCTCTTCGCATTTCCAAACGGGATTCCCCAAATCTCAGACCACGAGTCAAGCCAGCACCACAGGGCGCCGACTTGCCTCGGCGAACATCTTCAAGTTTCAAGCATGTGAGAAGTAACAACCTTGTCAGCAAGTCACCGTTCAAGTCGCAAATACCCACCCCTTCTACACCATCGAAGCCAACTCCAGCCAGGCCGATGGGCGCGAGACCAGTTTCGGTAGGGTTCCCGACTGCTTCCCCGCGGCGAGTTTCCGGGGAGAAACGGCCTCGGCCACCTTCGATGCATGAAGATGTTGAGAACGAGAACGAGCGTCCCTTTAGTTTGAAGCGAGAACGAAAGCAATCGAAGACGTTTCAAGGGCTTCTGCAAAAAGAACCAGTCACGAAGAGTCCGTTCAGGCGTGTTCCTAGTACAGAAGAAGACCCATTTCCTCCACCTCCTCCACCTCCCAGAGTCTTGGCTGACATCCCGAACATCAATCCTCCCTCCGACCGTCGAGAGGTTCCAGCGCCGAGTATGTTGAATGCTGTGGCTGCCGGATCCGCCTTGCCAAATGTCCCTTCGCCCGCACGGTCGTCGCTTGTATCGAGGAGGATGCATGGTCCACGGATGAATAATGCAGGGAAGAGGGAGCGTCGGAAGACGGTGACCTTCGATGAGCGTTGCGACGTCCTTGAGTTTGATCGTGAAGATGGGGAGAGTGACGTATTCATGAGCGATGACGAACAACCGCCTCCGTTCGGACGAGATGATGACCATGATGAAGGAGATCCATTTTTCCTACCCTCGCAAGGCCAGCACGAAGAGGACTTGCAAGTTGACGAGGAATACGGAGATGACGGACAACTTTATGATCTCAATGGCGAGAACCATGGTCCGCCTGATAGCATGGAGATGGACGACCCGCCACAGGTCAACGATTCATACGAGAGTATTGCCTTATCTGAAGAACAAGGTCTGGTACTCGATCCGGATTCAAGCATCACAGGCCTCGTGGACGAGATGTTCAACGTTCAGGGTGAGGGCAAAGCGGCGCCTATTCAACCTACCGCGACAAGTACGCCACCGAGTACACCTCCACCAAACCTGCCACCGGACCTTGAAACAGAGGATGGCATACCGCTTGGGCGAACGCACCACAGAGAAAGACGACAGCAATATCGTAGCGAACAGCCCCCGCCGTCTCCCCCTGCCCATGAAATCAATCACCTTCACTCTCGTCCACTCCCTGAGATTGGCGGAAGGACCCCCGAACGTCATCTATCTACTCAGCTGAACCAATTCCCCAATCCGCCCTCAACACCGCCCCGGAGACCAAGTCCAGCTCATGAAGTGTCTTCGGAGGGTCCTTTGGGTCGTTCCACCCATATGGAGCGTGTCCGCGCCGCGAAGGCGGAGCATAATCGTGAGGCTGAGTACGTCGAACGTCTCCCAGGATCACCCTCGCCGATGAAGACCCCCGCAAGACGCGACATGGAGGCACTTCATGCACAAGGCGAGGAATTGATACCGAAGTTTAGCTTGCCTTCTGGTATGTTTGCTTTCTTTCTACTTTTATGCGTTCCTTCATTCCTTTGTTTCAAGGCACACCGTCACGCAACACATCTCAGCAAGGAAACGATCCCTTTGTCGTTCCCAGTCTGACCGACGACCCATTCCCCGCCGCTGACATGACTAACGATACGCTTGATCCTAGCAATCTCTCGATAGGGCATTCGGAAGTGAGTTTGACTATGTTGGACTCGGATATAGGACTTGCCTACGAAGACAATGGCCGAAAGGTATAGATCTTTCCTATCATTTGGTTTAGTGTGAGCTGACATCTTTGAATAGCACGAAGCCACCGATCAGGATTTGGACGCTAGACCCGATGATAGGGAAGACGACAATGAAGTATTATTCCATGCCGACACTCCCGACATTTCGACGCCTCCTCCAATGTCGCTACTCCCTTCGAGAGGCGCTTCCCCTTCCCTACCCGCTCTTCCTCATCGTGTTGCATCTCCCAATCGACGCGTCTCCACCTATCAACCCACGCCACCGCAACGAACAGCGTCTCCGTTAGTACCATCTTCCCCTCGACCGCCTTTATCCAACCGTTCCAGCACGAACAGCCTCAATAGCCAGGCCAGTTCAAGTCAAGGTCACAAGCAGAGTACTCGCCCTCGTATTCACCAAGAGGACATACACCGGCGGTTGATCGACGCAAGAGCGCGCGCCACTCCGTCTCCTCTCCCTGGCACGCCGTTGGAAGGTTCACCATCCATCTCAAAGGAGAGGGTTGATGATGACGCCGAAGCTGACGCACCTTTCGAGAGACAAACAACGGCCCGCGATGCGCATGAGGACTCGCCCAAAGTATCCAGACCTACTGACAAGGATCGGATGTCGGTGATGACCGATATTAGTGCTTACAGTGCTGAAATGGCTACGATTGAAACGGCCGAACGCTTGGATATTCGACATTCGCCGCCGCAGCTACAACCTCCAACCCGGCCCGACGCGCCAAGTAGTTCTCGAGAGTTCGGTCTCAGAATACCCTCCGCTCAGTCAGCATTCGGTCTCAAGTTTGACTTTGGCAGCAAGTTTGGGTTGGGTGGTTTGGGGATCGATGTCGGGAGTACGAGCTCACGTGGAAGTGTCGCGACTGTTCAGCCACCGTCCTTGAAGGCCGAGTCAGCTAGCTTAACCACTCGATCTAGTCGAGACTCCACTTCAATGCGCATGGGCGATGTCGACGTCGATGTTGAAATGAAGTCTGCCCTCGACCGCCTAATGGACGATGTTGTTAGCTCTGGCGGTATCGATGCTGACGACCTCGATGACTCCATGGTGACCGACACAACCGCCACTACCATTGAAGATGATTCGRTCGATCATGACGAACCCATGTCCCCGCCTTTGGTGAAAGAGAGCACAAAACCCATGGCTCGTGCCGCTACGGACACAGTTTTGCTTGCCGGACCTGGAAGCAGGTCTGCCAGTGGCTCTAGCATGGCTCCGCCCGTACCGCCTAAGGACAATATCCGCTCACGCGAGGAGATGATTCTRGAGAAGCGTCGTGAAGCCAGACGCCGGGAGGAAGAAATGTTCGCTGCCTCTGAATCCCCGAACCCGAAGAAGCATTTGGCGGTCGGTCTGGGTCGACCGAGTCGACGCCGGAGCATGAGCACAAGTGATGCTGATGCTCTCCGAGGAAAGAACAAAAGAAGAGTGGCGGAATCTAGTGAAGGTACCACCCTTGATGTTCGCGGCGTCGATGACCAGTTGACGGAGACTATCGAACAAGAGTTGAGGAAGATGGATAAAGGAAAGGTTGGTACCACTTCTGACTTTGATCCTATTCAATARTGTTGAACCCGTTATTAGAAATACTTCGTGCGGGAGCGAGAAGAGGTTGTTTATGCATCTGCGGACCGCGACAGGGTGTCTCACATGGCTGGGCCTGGCGACGTAAACACTGGAAGAGCATGGCGCGCAGTTAGACGTCCTTCAGATATGGTCGGTTTGGTTATTGTCTTCTTTAACATATGGATCTCAATCATCGTTCCAGCATGAATACGCGAAGCAAATCAAAGAATATCGCTCCCAGGACAGAGGGAAAGCCTATGGCAAAGTCTTCGTCAAAGGTAAAGTTCTTCATTCCCAACCCGGTCGCGCCTAATCCCCCTTTGTAGTCCTTGGTGTCCGGGGTATGCATATTCCTTTGCCCGAACAACCAACAGCCGTTTCTTGCACGTTGAAYAATGGCATCCATTTTGTCACCACTCCCGAATTCGCCCTCGGAAGAGACTTCTCCATCCAGCAAGAGTTTGAACTGTCAGTATATTGAGTTGACTCTCGGAACGTTTGCTCATCTTTNCCCTCAGACTCGAACACAACAAACTTGAGTTCACGCTCACCCTCAAAGTTCGCAGAGATCCCCATATTGAGGCGCTATTCAAAGCAGTTGCTCCTGCACCTCCACCGATGCCCGTCGTCGCTCCTCCGATCCCCCCGCCCGTTGTTCAGCAATCGTCTTCGCGAAGTGGTGTCCTTAGCTTCTTCCACTCATCACCCAAGAAGCCCAAAGAAAAGAAACACACTCCTCCACCCCCTCCCCARGTTCARCCTCAGCCTCAGCCCGTACGTCGGCTCAACGAAAACTTRGCCCGTTACCTCAAATCRGATTGCACGTTAGCTCGTGCTTTCATCTCCTTCAAGGACATCGCCCATCGCTGTGACACCCGACTTTTCGAAACGAGTTATCCCCTGATAGGTCAACGTCTCGAGTTAGGTGGTAAACCWTCGACCCTYCAAATCGGTGAAATGGTTCTGCAAATCTTCAGATTGCCACCGTTACCCGGTGTCCCCCAACATCTCCTTCCCCAAGATTTGGAAGCCTGTCATAATGGCCTGCGCCACATCAGGTGGCACAAAGTGACATACTTTGAAGGCATACTYACACAGAATGGTGGAGACTGCAATGTATGTTGCTAAGTTTGCTTCTCTGGCACGTTTCTCATATATCTTTAGTCTTGGCGTCGGCGACATTTCCGCGTCATAGGTGGGACCCTCATCGCGTTCAATGACGTTACGAAGAAAGCCACCGCGAGAATCGAATTGAAGAAGGCCACTGCCGTCGAAGACGATCAGGATGCTCGAAACGGTCTCGCCAGTCCACAAGACGACTTTGATATCTTGGGAGGTGTTGAGAGATCGTTCCGATTGAAATTTGCAGATGACGACGATATCGTCTTCTTCGCTGACACAGACGAAGAGAAGTCAAGATGGTATGCACTCTTGGTCCCAGTAGTTGGGTTGTTGAGCTATCCTAATCTTTCGCTTCGATAGGCTGGATGTCTTACGCGCGCTCGTTGGGCATATCCCCCCATACCCGCTTTGGGCCGAACTATGGTGGCAACGTCAAGAAGAGCTTGCACAAACTCAAAGTCCGCAGCAACCATAGTTGCGCCTCCCCCTTCTGCCACCTAATGATATCTGATGATAGTAGATGATTGATAATTCCCTTTCTCTGTAATCCGGTTTTTTCCTTCCTTGCAGTTTCTCAGTTTCTTTTTTNATCTCGTATGAACTCCGTTACTTATGTATCGTGTATTATGCAGTGTGCAGATTTGTATTTACTCATGCAGGGCCATTTCTCAATACTATGCTCCACTATGATTCTCTCCATGGATATGTAGGGCGTTCCGTTATGCGATTTTGGTTCCCAATGTGTTGATCTCGTCCATCTTAGGTCCAAGGTTGTTGTATCGCCCTGGCGACTATCATCCCTCCCAACATTTCCGTCCTGGTGGCGCCTTTGCGAACGCTCAAAGCGATGTTAGCGCAAGGCCCGATTGATGTGTGTCGCATGGGTATCTTCCCATGTCATTGTCAGCTTTAGACAAGTCCATGAGTGCTCAAAATATCGTTTCCCATGGCTATACCATGTGTTCCTTACCTAACGACCTCGAGCCCCCGTCTTTCCTCCAAACCCTTACGCAGGGGGAGACGACGCACGTCCACTGTTCAACAAATTATCCGCCCCGGGGTCACCTGTTTTGAGCATCCGCGCCTTCCACATCCACTCCCCCTAATCTTCAATGTTATGTGCTCTATGCCAGGATGTCTTCTCCGATAGCAGTGCTCCAATCCCTGTTTTCACCGTTGGCCCAACGTGCGGACCCGCTTCCAACTTCAGAGGAAGCCGCGATAGGAGCTCTAATAGTCAACAGAAGCTCAGGTACGTGCCATGTAATCTCACAGACATCAGAACTGAAAACTTTACAGTGGCCTCCTTGGCCTTCCTGGTTTGGGACGTCCTTCTTACCACTCAAGAAGAAGTGAGTATCTTCACCTTACTTTGTGGTGAACTCGGTAATTCTGACCTCATTAGGTTGATCTCATTTGGCCGTAAGCTTTGACTGGCATCTTGGGTCACACGTCTGTTAACCTTGATTGATTCTGTTCCCCAGTAAACCCTGGTCGTTTACAAAATGTCTTTACTTCCACATTCGTTATGTTCCCATCCTGACGCAAATGTATGGTGGTCGTTCATAGTCATTCTCAGTTCAAAGTCTCCGACTCATGCATGCACACACCTAGCGCGATTCTCTTTGTTGGGACTGAACTATCTCCCCGATTCCATTTCACCTCTCACGACTGTTATATATGGCAAATATTCCAGGGAGTTGCGAGCGTCACCATTATTGCCGCAGTTGACCTGATATTGATTTTTCGCGGTGAGTTCGCGATTTCAGACCCCTCTCCTTGCCTGTTGACAACGTTGAAACTTTGACCTTCTTCAGTATATGCCCTTTATCACGGAAATCGGACTATTATGCTTGTTGTTGCCATCCTCTTTGTCACCGAGCTTGTGTGTATGGTCGTCGGTTTGGTTTTGGCGGTCCCTGGTATACGATACGATGACATATGCGCGACAACTTCCGTCCCGCAGGCATTGCTAATATACGCGTGCGTTGTCCCTGTGTGTTTCTCTTTGCGATCCGACCTAACCTGTGACGCTGACCCAGTGCCGGATCAATCCTTTTCCAAATCATTCTTTTCGCCCTCACAGCCGTTCGATTTGCAGTTGCTGTTCGTGCTGGTTGGGGGAACATTCCCCTTGTTGAATTGATTATGCGGGATGGGACATGGGCTTTTTTTCTCCTGTTCGGTCAGCTGCAACAACCACCCCCTTCCGTACCACCACACACCCGCTGACTTTCTCTAGCCATTGTTATTGCTGAAGCTGGTTTATACGGTCTCCAAAATCACGCTCTTTCGGGCGTTCTTTATGGGTGAGTCAACGGAAGTCGTTAGTGGAAACACATCCAAATTTACATCTTCCCTTTGACAGATGGTTGCTGACGACCTTTTCGTTTGTTGTTCGTTTTGACATTTGTCTCGTCCCCAGTATATTGACGCTTTATCCTGTAGGGGTATCGGGTGCTTTTCAACCTTCAAAGCGTGGCGGTTCCAACACTTCGACTAGGAACCGCTTCGTCGACTTCTTTCTATCAATTCTCAACGCAGTTACGATTCGACCCTCAGTCGAGACA
The DNA here is from genome assembly GCA_029747585.1 of Pleurotus djamor. NCBI lineage: Eukaryota > Fungi > Basidiomycota > Agaricomycetes > Agaricales > Pleurotaceae > Pleurotus > Pleurotus djamor. The sequence goes on along the minus strand of JAPEVF010000241.1, from coordinate 45,606 downwards.
CCATGAATCTCACGAAATGTTTTCTCCGTCCTAGGCAATTAAACTATGCTTTCATGAATGACATGATGACTCCTACCGTTCTCTTCGCCATTGTATCGCAATCAATGCCGACAATTTGATTGAGTGTGATCATCTTGGGTGCGCGGTTTTCAGTAGCTTCCTAGGCTGTTCTGATCACGACGCGACCGTCCTATGGACAGTCGCCCTGTCTCTTCACATCTTTCACCACACTCATGCAGATATTAATAGGAAAAAGACGGGTATTTCAAATACTTTCCATCACCTGATTTTCCGTCAATGTCACACTGATCCTTCATCGCACAGGAAACGGGAGTCGGTTCGCCACGAATCTGTCAAGTCGCGGCCTGGGCCACCAACCGCGGCCACTTTGACTTCCCACTTGCCACTATTATTTTGTCTATCATGCAAGTGGCTTTCTGCCGTAATGCACATTGAAGAAAGCAGCAGGGAGCGTCATCCTCACGGCTAATGATTATCCCTGCTCTAGCCTTGCGAAAAGCCGAGTTAATGCTCGAGAAAGTTGACATGAAAAGATCCATTGGATGCCGAAAATAGTGTTTTCCCATGACTTTGCGTCGTGCTCGGGGTCTCCTCGCTTTCGCCACTTCCCATGAGGACGGCGACCTTTGGTCTGATAGCCAATCTCGCTAGCCACTCAATCAATTACCCCAACGCTGCAGACGCTCCTTTACTATGATGCTCTCGCCCACCCAGAATGTCAATAACATCCCCCGGGTGAACAGGCCTCGCTCTAATCCTGAAGCTGCTTTTGGTGCCTTGATAGTCAACCGAAGCTCAGGTCCGTGTCAACGTCAATACAACGACCGTCCTAGGTGTAGGATGACTGACAGAGAGCTGCTGGGTTCAGTCGCCTCCTTGGCGTTTCTCGTCTGGGACATTCTTCTCACCACTAGGGATGAGGTCAGTTATCCACCATCGCCGAGCYCAACGACTCTGAGACTCATCAAGRACCAAGGTCGATCTTATCTGGCCGTAAGTGCCGACCCTGCGCCACGTAAGGTRCCCCCTGACCAGCCTCAAGTAAACCCTGGTCATTCACAAAATGTCTTTACTTCCACATCCGTTACACAYCCGTATTGACCCAAATGTAAGTTCCACTTCGGRATCCTGGTTACTCGCCCGCTAACRTACCCCTTAATTTAGTGCTATCCTTTTTGTTGGAACCGAGCTTTCTGCTGAACTCCATTTCACGCCCCAYGCCTGTTACGTATGGCAAATATTTCAAGGKGTTGCAAGTGTCACCATCATMGCGGGGGTTGACTTRATACTCATTCTTCGCGGTAAGCTCGCCCTCTCACTTTGCTCGTYAATGATATCTTACATACASCCGTTTTCAAGTATACGCACTCTACCATGGACATCGGACGATCATCGCAGTCGTCGGCATCCTCTTCTTCGCAGAACTCTTGTGCATGATAACTGGACTGGTTTTGGCCATCCCTGGTATACAGTTCGATAGTATATGTGCGACGACCTCCTTCCCGCAGACCCTTATCATATACTTGTGAGCAGCTTTGAGTTTCTCTCAGGGTCAGCCGCGCTTTCACCTTTTTTCACAGTGCTGGGCCAATCTTATTTCAAATCATCCTTTTTGTACTCACAGCCACTCGGTTTGCAATTGCTGTCCGCGCAGGCTGGGGAAATGTCCCTATCATTGAGCTGATAATGCGCGATGGAACGTGGGCTTTTTTCCTCCTCTTCGGTGTGCTTCGATTTTATTACCACCTCCCTTTTCATCCCCCTTGACTTCTCTCCAGCCATCGTTGTCGCCGAAGCTGGTCTATACGGACTACAAAACCACGCACTTTCCGGCGTCCTTTACGGGTACGTCAACGACCATCATTGATTGGATGCGGTCTTATTCCTCCGCCTTCTTCTTCTTGACAGATGGTTGTTGACTGTTTTTGCGTTTGTTGTCAGTCATTTCATTGTTCCGTCTACACTCCATCGTAAWTTACGCTTTGATTTGTATGTGCCAGGGGTATCGGGTTCTTCACAACCTTCAAACCATCGCAGCACCAACCCTCAGGCTCGACACGACTTTGTCAACCTCGTTCTATCGGTCTTCAACAAATATCCAATTCGGCCGTCCGTCTAGAGCTRAAGAAACTGTGGAATTGACTGAGATMACATTATGAGATATATGCGAACCTTCATAATTTGAATAGGTGTCTATTACCTTCTCATTTCGGTGAATGCAATRTTTCRTCCAGGCGCGCCGCTTGTCAAGATTAACCAAAGTTCCTCCTTTTAGCCACGGTCTCGCCGCTCCGTCRACACTCAATCGGATTCTCTRAATCTTYAACTGGCTTCTTGTCTTCGCATATCATTCTACGACATCCAAGTTTATCCTGAAACCACAAGAACAACAGCCCCATCGTGATTCCTTCTTATCAGCTTGACTGACTTGCCCCAGACAGGTTCTGATGTCATATCTATGGACATTGCCCTTTGCGTACCCCCGACACACTCTTCTCCAAGACGCTCATCAATCAGTCAACTTACCACCTATAAACTTTCCGTTGTAGCCTTGAGGATGGTCTTCGCTACCAACCAACGTTCCATCACAACTCGAAACTATGTCAGCAAGTATTAAACAGGCCACACAGACGGTCAATCGCAGCTGCCGTAAATGTTCCTCAATTTTTCCATGTCGTGGGCCATATCTGAAAGGCACCACTGTAGTCGCAGCACTTGCATTNCNCNTC
>JAPEVF010000241.1:0-42851 GCA_029747585.1 Pleurotus djamor | reverse complement strand
GTCTGGGATATAATGGTTACAWTGGACCNANANNNGAGGNNNTGAGGGGTCATCGCCTTCGAAGAGCTCCGAACCTCAGATCAAGACACCCCCGCTYGCTATAGGYGGACGTTGTGTGGAGGTATGTCATGCTCCTCGTTCGCCCAGGACACATAACTGAAGAATGACAGTCAACCTGGTGTCTCTCTCATCAAATGCCTCTACGTATTCATCCGATAYGTCCCGGTTATGCTTCAATGGTACTATGCGTATTGTCTTCCTTCGGAAAATGCTAACAATACTCAGCTCCATGCTATTCATAGGAACCGAACTGTCACTGGCCYTCAATTTCAGTCTGCATGACTGCTATATCTGGCAGGTCTACCAAGGCGTAACGCTTATGTTCATCATAATGGCCGTTGACTACATCCTCTTGCGGCGAGGTGAGTCCCCTATAGGCTATMCCTCAGGTATTGCTCCGAGTCCAACCTCGCTCGTAGTCGAAGCGCTCTACCGAGGCTCTCTTTATGTAAAATCTCTTGCTATAGGGCTCTTTGTCGCTGAAGTCGCGGGCATGGGATTGGGMTTGGCTGTTGGCCTTCCTAAAATTGACTTCGACAATACCTGTGCGGTGGTGAAGGCACCCCAGGAAATTATTGTTTTTGGGTGCGTAATCCCCGTCGTCTCGCTCCAATGGTCTATTGACTTGGTCCTGGTCACTTCTTATGTAGCTTGGCATGCTTTTGCTTCCAAGCTATCTTGTTTGCGTTGACGGTGGGGAAGTTTGTTACTGTCCTTAGAAATGGTTGGGCACGAATTCGCTTGCTGGAGCTGCTCATAAGGGACGGAACTTGGGCATTTTTTCTCCTGCTTGGTGAGAATTTCGTTTAGCCTCTTGACTTACTATTCTCATCGGGCGTAGCAATTGGAACAGGCAGCGGGTTCTTGTTCCTTCCTAGCAATCACGCTTACGCTTCTTTATTATTCGGGTACGTCAATCACATCAGAGCAAAGCAAAAGCAGGACMCTAACCATCGCTCGACAGGTGGACTATATCCGCGTATTCTTTCGTTGTAAGCCACATCACTACGTTCCTGCATATGTCATTAATATGTAAATTATAGGGATATCGGCTGATACTCAACCTGCGCTGCGATTCTCAGCCTCATACCATGCAGCCATCGAGATTGACCCCCCTAAGATTCGTCTCCAATCCTAATGGACATTCTTCACGTCCCAACTCCCAGTCTATTCCACAAATCCAGAATTCGACGACACATCACCATCACAGCCTAGCTTAATGTCAGATCGTCATAGCTATGACTACTAGGTCAAGTCACGTATCGCCGATGAATGAATGCTAAGCATCCCTTCGTGACCCTGAGCCCCTCCTGTCTCTTGTCCGAACTTGGTCTGATGACGAAGTATTTGAATTTTGAGCAGGTCAAWGATTAACGACTACTCGGACTCCATGACATGGTGACACACGTGCTTCTGAAGGTGATGAGAACATGGTCGAAGTGCTACTGATCCACGGTTTTTCGTTTCCCAGCCGTTGCTCGCTTCTCTCGCTGCCAGAGCATGTGGCTCTCTTCTGACCCACTATCCCAATTTGTCTTCTTCACCCTTGGAGCAGCCAATCTCAACACAAGCTCTTGCTTTTTGATCAGAGTGTCCACCACCGTTCGTCATTCCTGGAAGACGGAGTACCGACCGTGGGTCCTTCCATACCCTGGATGGCATGTATATGAGCAGCGTCGCGCTTGAAGGCCATCAATCAATGTTCAAGAATCCTTCTTTTTGTCCCCGGGGACGTGTGGTCTACGTATCCGTCCGCTCACTGGCTTCGGACCGTTGAAGAGGGATATATAAAGCATTGGACTCGGATGTTGCAAATCACCCCCAAGAGACAGATTGCCTGATTTTCCCGCCATGCCAAGTCTGCTCCTTGCCGCTACGCTATCTGCTGCGACTCTAGCTCTCGTCTCGCAGATATCGCATGCTCTCCCTGCATCGAATCAGACAAAAGATGCTATCCCGGACTTTATTCCTGTCGCTCTTGGGCAGGGATCGATGCTGGACAAGTCCGCAGGTTTGGGGGAGCCGCTGAACGTAAGAAGACCCTTGTTCTTCGTCGATGCACCACAGCGACTGATATCGGCGTATACTGACACTAGGTCATCATTTCCGCCAGGAGCCATCCTGATGTCTTGACGAAGGACGGGCTGACCCGCTTTGGACAAGCAATTGGGTTGTACGTCTATTACCCTCATATCCCCACCCGGAAGTATCTTCGATAACTCCGTCGCGGTTATGTTTTGACAGCTCTTGGGAGTGCCTTGGTCTTCATTCAGGTACACCTCAAACAGCCAATCTCGGGGACGGGCATGGAGACGTCAATGAACTGGTAAGGTCGTCCGTCGGGGATCTTCAGAGCATCAGGGAGTGACTTGATCTCTAGGGCGTCTGGAGGGAAGATTTTCACGCTCCTCTTCTGGGAACGTGCCTGGAGTCTCTTATTGGCGGGAATCACTTCAGGTATTTCATGTCATCACTCTCCGTAACCTGCTTTGGAATGACGGCGAGGTAGAGCATGGATACAGAACGGACCTGACGCCAATAGCGGCGCCATCTTCCTAGCGTAAGAGCCCTTGATTTTTCAAATACGTGCTAAACTCATATCATCGCCATGCTTCATAGTGTGTCTAAAGAAGAGGTAAGCCGTCGCTAAATCCTTGCTCTCAACCTTGTTAAGTAATTTTACCGGACAGAATGTGACACAGCACCACACCATCGTTCCTGATGGGTACAACATAGGAAGAGATGAGGTTCGTAATGACACTTACCGCGTTATGTCCGAAGCTGACGTCGATACTTCCTTACTTCCTTGAAGCTGGTAAAAGCTGCTGTAGGAGTGCACAGACATCCATTCCTTCCGCTCAAGTACACTGTCACAGTATCTGACCTCCACGGCTTGCTACAGCCTGGCGCAGAAGGCGTCAATCATGGTTAGATCGCTTGTGTCCTGTTTATCATAAATTCAGCCCGTTGATTTTCTTTCCAGGCATAGCACAAGATGGCGTCGTCAAGCTACTGACTGTCACGATGGCGCTAGCTTTTTGAACGCGAACTTCTCATTCAGACTTACGCACAATTACGAACTTACGACGGACTTCTGACGAACTGTTCATTTTTGGACCCTTACTCAAGTGAAATCAAACCCCTGTATTTCACCAGTCACCCCTCAGACGCGTCCAGCAACAAATCTGGTGCAACTGCATTAAATGACAATCGATGACCAGCGACTAAGCGGCAGTGATGTAGGAGAACTTGTTCTTAGCCTGGATGACCCTTGCTTCCTTCCCTCTGGGAACAACAGGGATGATTGCCATGACAGGATCCCAATCGTCCGGGTCCCCAAAATGTTTCCAGACAAGCGTGCCATCCAAAGAGACGTTACCCAACCTACCCAGAAGAACTCTAAGAGTTCCGGAGTAATTAGAGAGGTAGTTTCGTTCATCTGAAACCCAGGTTTGGGTCGTCGAAGCGAAATCCAGGAAGACAGCATGATCTTCCTTGGTCTGCGGATGTTTGGAAATGATGATTTGGCCGTGATGCCAATCTCTCTGGCTGACGTCTGCGATATCCAAGACTCGAGCAGCATGACGAGCGCTCTCGATCTGCAAGCATCATGGTTGAGTAAGTGACATTCACTGTTTCGGGGGGTGAATGAGACGTACGACTTTGATCTGGCTTTGGGCACTTAGGTTCTTTGCGTACTCGGAATCGAGATCGTGCCCGTCTATCAGTTCCATGAGAAGACCGCACATCACAGTCCCATCCGGAAACGTGAACTAATGAGGATAAGAAACGATACTTCCAGAGAATGCAAAGGAATAATCATACCTGATGAGTACCGTAGAACCAGGGTATGATCGATCCTTGGACAGGCTCCAATTTGTCGTAGGCAGATGCCTCATTGAGGGCATACATCTCGGCGAAAACAACAGTGTCGAACCATCTAGGGAGCTCCGTATCGAGGGTCTCGTCTGCAGGATCAGGACTGTCGAGGGGCTGGATACGATCGTCGAAGAGCTTGAGACAAAGCTCGGGAGAATTGACCTCTTCGCCATCAATGGACGTGATCTGGCATTTGTACACGGTGCAGATACCGCGATCGGCTTCCCTGATAACACTGATGATTTTGAGAGTGAAGGATTGGCTTTTGTTAAATGATTCTTTGAGTCGGGAAGAGGCAAGAGGGCAGTCTCTTTTGACAGCCTTGAGATGCGAAGCAGTGTCGGAGGGGACCTCGGAGTGATCGAACGGGAACAAGGGACGAACGGAAGGATATGGAATTCCAACTTCGTTAGTTTTGGCCACTACGCTGTCCCCAGGTTGTCCAACGAGTTTGGGATATCGACTTTGGACGAAGTTACGCCACCGGAAAAATTGAAGGGCTCTCTTCTTATCCCGAATGAGAGTTGCCGTGTCGAAGTCGGCATGTCGGTGATGGGTGGCGAAAACAAATTCATCAGGTAATAACGGTGCATTTGGGTCCTGCGGTGGGCCTTCCGGTAGGATAAGAGTCTCATCCAGGTCGATATCTGGGTGTGGTAGGTTGAGGAGGAGGGTGAGACGGATAGCGTCATAAAGATATGCGGCGGCTAGCACTTGCAAGGCAAGTGAGGGTTTGTCTGTAGAAATCTTCTCATAGGTGAAGTCGGAGCATATGCGAGAGGGGGGATGGATGACAGCAAATTCTTCGTAGTTGGTCAGAATGATGGATGTAACTCTTTCCTCATACGCGTCAACACTCGCTAAGGCGGCCTGCGCTGAGGAGGATAACGCTCCCTTCGCTTCAAATAGTTTGAAAGGCTAGGTAAACACGAGTGAGTATCATTTTCAAGTACAGGAGGCAAGGCTGAGCTTACGATAGCCACAACTACGGGAGGAATCACAGACCACCGCTTGAAGTCCTTCGCTGTGAAGGTAAGTGCATGCGAAGCTAGAAAAGGATGAACATGTAAGAATGCCATGCAAGAATGCGGATACAATACGCACAATCTCCAAGCTCGACTGCTACACATTCCATGGGTGTCTTGAGAGCGCTTTCGGAACGGAGTTGATTGTAGATATTGGGAATTGGCTCAAGCAACCGCGTCAAATATTCTCCAGGTGGAATGCTGAGCGTGGTCAGAAGAGTTTCCCGCTTCTCTGGGGCATTAAACAGAAACTTACGTAGACAACTCGGAGTTGAACGTCGGCCATTGCAACTTATGCTTCCGAACGGAACCAAGCATCTCTTGCAAACTTCGTAGTACTCGTTCAAGAGTTCGAGAGTTTTCAGGGCATTCTTTCCAGGTCAAGCCTCGAACCTTTGCAGCTTGCTGGCTCGAAATGACCGATGCATCATTCGCCCATGGCTGGGGAAGCGGAGCAGCGGTGTCAAATATTCTTTCTGGACTCACTAGGGAGGACAAGCACATAGTGGATGTTTTTNCGTCGTCGAACAAAACAAATCCGGATCGGGGAAGGAAGTTTGAGCATGCCAGTGGAAGCAATAGCAATCGCTTGTTGAGCTCGACTTACGCCGTTCGTTTGGTTTCAGGACTCGAAGTCGTTGAGTCACGAAGCTCTCAACGAGAAATGACTTCGACAGTCGTTGCAAATTTGATTCCTGTTGATTGTGGTTGAGATTTTGGAAGGACCCACAAGGACCCACAAGCAGTTGAAGGATATCCTTGGCACCCGCGCCTCTTTCGGTCCAACCACCATCACCGCTCGCCAAATTATTATTTCCTTATTCCTGAGATTGAACAACACGACATTCTACCGACAGATCTGGCCTGTGAACGTTTCAGTCGCTCAAGGCTGCTATCGCGCTGATCCTTCTCCCATGACATGATGCGTTGTTGAAGTTGTCGTAACCCCACCTGGACCGGATTTCCCATGGAACGAGAATTCCGTGGTTACTGGCGCCACTCTGACATCTGCATTGTTGGAAATTCGGACAACTGTGACAGCCTGAGCACGCCATACTGCAAGCAACAACCTACCCATCGTTTCGCTTGCTTTCTGGGTTATAAGATCGGTAAGTTATCCATCTTCCAGCCCTATGCCTTTGATCTTTATTGAGCGTCTGCTTGGCATTTTTGCTCAACAATTTTGCAGTCCTCATCAATCGAAAATTGACGTTTTGACGAGTTGCTAATTCTGCTTGAGGGTTAATGGCGACGAGTGGGGGGAGGTTGATGTGCTTTTGGACGCTCTCGGATCTGCCGGGAGGTTATTTTGGGCCAATATAGCATCAGCGTCCTCCCGGACTTTCACATCCCTGCTCATATTATATAAAGCGTGTCGACGTCGGGCCCCCTGGGATTGGATGTACTTCCTTCTGCCCTCGCTCTCTTGGGTCTCACCGGCTCCTTTTCCTTAGTGACAGGGGATGTCCATCGTATCCTCGGGGGTCACAGATCTTTCAACAGAACAGACTGCGTATGGTGCCCTCCTCGCGTCCCAGAACGCCAGTAAGTCCTTTGGATTGTTTTCATGACTTGATCATGCTCATCTTACCCTTAGTCGCCGCGCTCGCGTTCTTGATCTGGGACATATGTATCACAATGGATGAAGAGGTTTGTAAACCATCTTAGATATCTCTTCCTGACTCACTGAAGGCGAGGTTCACCACAGGTTGCGCTCATATGGAGGTTGGTAATTTCAACAATTCACGCCTATGTATTGTACTAACGTTCTGCGGTTAGCCAGCCTTTGTCTTTCATCAACGCAGTTTACTTCGTTGTCCGCTATTTACCATTTCTCCTTCAAGCGTACGTTTGATAACCGCGTTTCGGGCTAAGCAGCCCGACTCTGATCTTTTGATGCATAGGACAACTCTTCCGATAGGCTCTACACGGCCTGCAGGAGTCACTTACTCCTACCATGCTTGTTACATATGGCAATTGTATCAGCTCATTGCGACGATGTTCATGTTTATGTCTGTCGAATATGTGCTTCTACTCCGTGGTGCGTTATCGTTTGACCTTAAGTATTTCGTCTCTCGTTAATATCGCGTTGCACGCAGTCGAAGCATTATATAAAGAAAATAAGGTCGTCATCACCGTGCTAAGACTTCTTTACTTCGTGGAGATTGTATGCATGAACGTCGGCATCGGACTTACTATGCCTGGCTTCAAGTTCGACGACCGTTGCACGAATATTGTTACACCCAACACATCCATTGTTTTTGGCGTCGTCACGCCCATTTTTCAAACACTTCTCTTCGTCCTGACATCCATAAAATTTACTCAGGCGGTAAAACAAGGCTGGGGAAGGATCCCTCTCGCGGAGCTCATCATGCGCGATGGTGCATGGGCGTTCCTGCTCATTGAAGGTATACATGCATACCCTTCCCCACCATCCATCAGTACTCACGGTTATATCGGATAATCTAGTATTGCTCGGTGGAAATGGGGTGTTGTACCTCGGCGTCCCCTACCCTTATACATCCCTACTGTTTAGGTGAGTTGTGATCCCAGTACTTATATACCTTGGGGTGGCTCACCATTCACCGATGTCCCCACAGCTGGATGTCTTCTGGATTTTCTTTTGTGGTCTGTCATCACATCCTTCATTCAAGAACTTAGACCCACGACCTCTTTCATAGGGATACCGTGTAATACTAAATTTACGACACGTCGGGACGATGCGTCCAGACGGGAGACAAGGGGGAAACTCTTCGGCAGGCATTTGCTTTGCATCCGGCGAGACTAGTGGCAGTGAATCGTTCCAATTGGACACTCTTACGAATAATCACCATGTTGGAAGAAGAAGAGACTTAGAAAGCATTGCTTGAATTAATACACGAATCAACTTCATCGACGTGAAGGAGTCATTCACACGGTTCAAGTCTCTGTGGTCATCTTATCAACACCAAAGCAAAACCAAACTTTCAACCTTCGTTCCTGTCGATTGGTAGATGTAGTCTATCGTGAGTTATTGGATACTCAATCACTTATGTTTGTTAGTCTAAAGTTCATTGTCAAGTCAGACGATTCGTAGGGTTCGATCCTTGCCATAGATGCTGAGAGGCAATGTCCCAATTGATTAGGCTCTCGGCGTGGCTTCATTTCGAAAGTCACCATGCCACCCATGGTCGGCCTCGCTGCTTATTCGCTCGGTGAAATACTGGAGCCAACGTTCGAGACATAGTTGTACTCGGTCACTCGTTTGTGGAGGAGCCACATCCCGATTCCATCGCGTATGTTCTGTCTGACGACATCGCAATCGATTATGCTTATTTTCAGCAAAGACCCTCGTCGAAGACGATTTGCTAGACTAATCGGCCCTAGGTCTCGTCTACATCAAGCAGGGACACTTCTTGTTCTCACCAGTATAGAGTTATCGTGCCTCGCCTTGCCTCGAGGCTGCAACGTGGTTGGTGACGCAGTCTTCTCCCCACAATCTACGAGACATACCACATCTTCGACTTGCTGCGTGTACATCGTTCCAAGGGCACGCACTTTTCCACGATACACTATATATTGAGCGCCTCGGTCGGGTCTGCAGCACTTCAGCAAATATCTGACTTCGTTTGGGACACTGCGGAACCCTCGCCTTATCGCCATCAGCTACTGAGCTACCGCAAGAATTTACCTCTTCTCAGTTTGTCTCGCCGCAGTCAATATGTCGACGTCGCCCACAGCAACTCCAGATGCTGATATACAGAAGGAGTCGGGGAATGATGGGGACAAACCCCCGCGCAAGCTTTCTATCACCATTCCCACTGGGACTCCTCCGCCTGCAGCAGATTCGGAGGCTACGACCATCGGCGGTGATTTGTTGGACCTTCATTCCTCAGCCCACACCTCTCCGACGGTCGCTCCCAATTCACCTCTCGACATGAAAATCGGTAACGCCCAAACTAGTGGAAGCACAGAAGAGGCTTCACCACAACCTACACCTCGACCCGACCCGACACCTAACTCTGAACCCACCTCTGAGCAAGACGCCGAGACGAACACTGAGGAGGAGCTGGACACTCAATCCGACCCAAGTCCTGCCGACTCCGTCACAGAGCTAGATTCCCCACCTAGTTCGACATCCACGCTTGCTTCACCTCCATCTCCTTCCCTAGACGCTATCATGAAATGTATCACCGGGATGAGGCAGTTGGCTCAGACGATGGACTCTACTTTCGAAGCATTTACGAAACAGACTGAGCAGGTCGCGAATCTTGCACCAGCCGCTGAAGCGGCACATCGTGTGGGTAGCCTGACCCTTTGCCCATCGTTCATCGTTCCTGACTTTTCCCATAAGCTCAAAAATCTTCAGAGGACCTTCGCAGAGCAAAGTGCTTCGCGGAAGAAGAGGATCACGGATATGCAGCAGCGGTTTAAAGATGTTGTTCCTCAACTCGTCGAAGAATACGAGGCCAAGGTCGATGGTATAATCCAAGACATAGTCTCAGAAGAGATTGAAGTTAGAGTTCGAAAACAGGTAGAAATATAATATCTTTCAGACGCCGCTGCTGATACCCACCCATAGTTGGAGGAACAACTACCTGTCCAACTCCGTTCAGGCGTCGAATTACACGAAAGGCAGCTACTAGAAGTTGAGTCAAAGCTGCACAATTCGTACGTCTTGGACCTTCCTTTCGATATTCCACCAACTAAATTGATACTCGTGTGACAGTGAGGCTAGGAGGTTCAACGCATCCCTCGCGACCCAAGAAAACTTGATGGTCCCCTTGCGACCCCTACTTGTTCCCCTACCTACTCCTGAGCAATCCCCTGCCTACATCAGGTCTCCCATGTTCACGCCCATCACCGCTGCACCAGGAGCCCCACTTCCTACCCCAGCGACAGCTTTTCCTCCTTCTGGGCCTCGATCGGCACTGGTGCGATCAAGCCTCTTCCCAAGGGATCTCAACACCCTTCTCGGCTATAGTGCCCAAGACGCTCGGAGACTTCTTGCGGATTACGGTCTCATCGAGCAGGATGAACTCAATACCCCAACGTCTGCCTCTGGGACTGGTTCACTTCAGACGCCCAATACTCCAACGAACGCAAGGAACAAACCGAAGAACGCAGCAAATGCAGAAACAACAGCTGAAGACGGCAACAGGGAGGCCCATATATCCCGATTCATGGCTCACATCGGTGTACGTTTTCATGCTTACTCTTTACATACTCGGACTTTGACGCCTTATTTGTGATATAGGTCCCCGTGAAGATGATCCCTAACCCAAGTATCAAACCTGGCGCAAAGCCAGGAAGGCCGACGTTGCGAGTCATTATAACAAGCCCCACAGGGCTATGAAGTTAGTCTACTATAGTTTTGCTTTTCTGTGTCGAGGGATCCGGAATTCCTGGTGTTGTGTAATCTCTATGTACAGTATCTTGTCACTTTCATCGTTTGCGTGTACTATTAGGCCTGTGTAGCGTGTATCAATACCATCCACAGTCGAAGTGATAATCTCGAGCCCGCTTACCTCGCGTGATTAGACGAGGTGCTCAGGTGTACGTATGAGAGTGCGTTTCCGGGAGGGATCAAGTCATATACTCGTACGGTGCGCATCCGCCTGGATGGCGCACGGGGCGAGTAGTCTCGAAGACTGGGATATTCTGTGTGATAGACCTAAGCTTGAATCGTTGGAAGGATCCTCGATACGTGGGTAAGGAACTTGCTCACATTGCTAGCGGCCATCTTGTTCAGGAAACTGGAACTTGGGTGTGGTGTTATAGTACACTGCCGGCGAGGAAAGGGTTTATATCCAGTAGGGACGAGGTCTTGGGGCGTGAGCCCAAACTGATCCTTCCATGCACGCCTCAATCACAACATCCAGCTTTACCGAAGGATCCGTAACGTTGATGATCGGGGAAGGGAGTCAACTCAACGCCTTCCTGACTTGAGAGTCCAGGCGAAAATGAAGATGCCTCCGAACGCTGATGTCAATCATAATAGTACACAGGCTATCCATTGCCACATTCAACATATTTTGTCTAAATCAAGCAACCCAAATGAATGATGGGGCGTGTCCCTACGGGTGCTACCAGTACCCGAGGTCGCCTGAGGCGCCACTTGTGAAGAAAATATCTGAGGCGGCGAGTCATCCGCAACGTTGGCTAGCGAGCCAGTGAGTTCGGAAGACCAATCATGTACCTCGCTTGCAGCCACCCGGGAGTAGAAACTTGAACTTCGCCGCGTTCTCAATGAGATACAAGGGGAGTCCCACAGCCGAAGCGTATCTATAACGAAAATGCTGAGGACGAGCTGGAAGAGACGAAATGGGACAGTCTGTACGTACGGTGTAAGGCTCATTTGCGAGAGGAGATCGGCGTACTAACACACAACTCATGAATAGTGGCAACTTGGATCAGAAAGGAGAAAACGCACGCTATAGGCTTCTGGTAGCATTCCGAAGATATCTTTCCCTGTGCATATCGTGTCCTGAATCCTCGAAGGTTCAAGTAGTTTCATATTTCCACCAACACGATCCGAATGTGAGAAACCAGTCATCTTGACGACATACTCTTGGATAGTACGGAAGCAGTACGAGCAATGCCATCCAGCGTCCGCAAGGATGACGTCGGTGGACTGAGAGTGCCGGTAGTAGGTGTTTGGGAGCCAGTGATGCATGCTTGCTCTCCACGAGGAAGGGCCGATATACCATTCAAAGCTAACAAAGGTATCAAGTCGCGGAAAGGCTATAGACGAACATAGGTATTTACCTGTACAAGTAGTTGCGAAGTTGAAGATGGATATTGCGTCCAAAGTCGCAGGTCTTGAGCAAAGAGACAGTATGCCTGGAAGGTATTTCGTCGACATCCGACATGATGACGAGGGTCTCCGTATCTTGGGGGAACTTGGTAATTTGCGAACGAATCAAGTTGGACATCGTTCCACGGGTACGCGCTTCAACATCCCAAGCGGATTCACCAGGCTGGAGGGGATGGCCAGGCAGACTAATTGGCATACTAAAAATGAAGCTGTCCACTTCGCAACAAGAATGGCTGCACACTCACAAGTCATACACGATTTTGTGCTCGAACTTCGCAAAACGGTCTCTGTTTTCCGAAAAGTAGGTGGTCTTCGGGAGTCCGGTGAACGTCGCGTTTGACTCGACAATGAGGAAATGGTCGACCATCGAATCCAGTTCATGCATGCGAATCTCCAAGAGGTCCAGCTCGCTGCTCATAAGAACAGCGTCCAGGATCTTGACTTGCGAACTTGGTTTCTTCCGCAGCCCCCAACCGTGTAGCTTACACGCAGCCTCATTCATCTCCATCCCCTCCGTGTAATAATGTGGTATGACCTCCTTCGGTCCATCTGCAGCATCCCATAACGGTCGTGTCGCGTACGAAAGCAGGTTCCGGATTTGATAGTGAAATTGGCCGACCAGGTATAGCAGCACGATCGTCATGACGAAGGCGGGTATTATGACGATCCTGTAACGCTTGGGAATAGACATCATCGTGGGCGACGTGGCAGAGAAGGAGTAGTTTGGCGGGTCGAAAATCCAAAGCGAGGCAACGAACTTTGCTCAGCAAAAGTCGCAGGGGCACCGGGCGAAGGTTTCAGAGAGTCGTGCTTGGGATTTTATGTGAGGGAGGGCCGAGCACAGCCTAGCGCTGAGTGTGGTCGTGAGGAGAAAGCTGAGACGAGTTGTTGGTCTGAGACGAACTACATTTGCAGTCTGATTCTTGATGGGGACTCCTACGGCGCTGATGTCAGTTTCACTCATTGGTCCATGGACTCGTCTCAAAACAGGTCTGGTCCACCCCTTCGACTAATTTACATTGACTTTACATACGACAACTGGGCATCCTCGAGCCGCCAAAAATTGGCCAAAAATCAAGAAAGAATCCCAAGAAACACTAGAAACCAGTAGCCTCCTGCATGTTGAGAATGTACGTATAGTAAAACCGCACCATCTCGACAAAGTTATCAATTTCGAGGCCTGTGGTCCCAGTCAATGTTGGTGAATTCAGGAATTCTTCAAGACATCGCACATAAATGGACTCACATTCATTTACAGTATGAACCCCGCCACCCAAAGGGTTGTTGCTAGAGCCGGAGTTGCGATGGCTGTATCGGAATACATTGGGGGTCAGTTTCCAGAAATATTTCGTGTCTGGAGATCTATTAGATGTCGTCGAGGGATGGATAGGTAAGGAGAGCGAACCTGTATTGCCCGTAGGCATTCCTGGGGCCTGTCGAACACGCAATGTGAACGAAAGTATTATTAGGACTCATAACAGCACTTACAACAAAGATGCCATCGTCCGTTTCCCCCAGTGATCGATGGGTATTGAATGCAGAGCGGATGGATCCGCTCAACACCTGATAGGCCGTCGAGCCTGGACCTTCAGTAGGAGAAACTGGGGCGGGTTCCAATACCATAGGCACAGACAGCTTCATCGTTCCGATACCAGGCCCGGTGCTAGGAAAGTCGAAGTCGAAAGCGCTGTATGTCAAGTTGTGCTTTTGTGCTATTTCATAGAGTAGAAGAGCGTCTCTCTGCTGAACGGCTTTTGAGGAACTGGGGGAGATGATAATGATATCAGTCGTTGGGTTTGGTAGGGATGGATGCGAGTAGTTACCTGAAGGGGTGGATACGATGATTGATGATCGCCCAAGCTTGCTCTGGGAGTGCATTCGACTTTACACTATTATGGTCATGAGATATAAAGGCATTGAAGGGACATCAACTGAGCTCACCCTCCGTTAACCATATCAACAGCCTGGGTAGTACTGATGAGACTGCTCATAAGCGGACTGGCGGAGGCGATCTTCGCCAAGGCTTCAAAAGCTCTAGGGGAATACGTAGAGGCTTTGATCGTTGCGCGAAGACTGGCGTCCATATCTACCGCATGCTGTGCATAGCATTGATAGTCGGCATAGACGGTAGATGAACGTTCCTGGAAAGCACGAAGCATAAATGCAAAGAAACAGAGACGAACAAGGAAGTAAGTCATACGAAAGAGAGGGGGAAAGGGGCATTCTCCAACTTGACGATAGCGGAGGCGAGCATACCGATGCTCTGGGAGGGGGGCTGTCAGGAGGAAAATACTACGGAAGGATATTCATAGGCTCAACTGTGTGGCTCGGGGGAATTGAAGAGTGACCTCCGGGAGCGGCAATCTCCAACCAAACGTTCATTGATCCCTTCTCAGCGACACCAGGGCTAGAAGGGATGAAATGAATGCGATTACATCAGTTAATTAGTGACCTACGTTGCAAAGGTCGAGCCGTAACTCTCAGAAAATCCTCCTATGTCAAGAATTCTAATCAAGGGCGACATTCCATGAAGAAATGAACATCCAACTTACCTCCCTCGTCGATGATAGCTGCGAAAGAGTTCTCGCCATACCTGGATATGAGAACAGGAGCGATGTGACCTGCGCCTTGGGGACCACCGGCTTCTTCATCAAACCCGAAAGCTAGGACGACCGTACGGGGAGGCTTGAAGCCGTGCTCGAGTAAGAGTTCGATGGCCATCCTGAGGCGTTGGGTTAGACATAGAATGGCGAACAAGGAGGTTACTGCCTGACATAGTTCCGACTAAGCCACTCTTATCATCAACAGAACCACGTCCCCAGACACGAGTACCTTGACAAGATCGTCAACTATGGTCGAAAGAATCGAACATGAATCATTTACCATCAAAGTGTCCAGACCAAGGTGGGTGAGTCCATGTATCCAGCGTATCAAGATTCACAGGAACAGTGTCTGTGAGAAGTGATTGTCAGTCTATACGACGCAAATGGGCGCGAAATCAATGGAGAGTGCTGACCCATATGGCCCATCATCAAGAGAGGTTTGAGAGTCTTATCGGAGCCTTCCCATGTATAGATAAGGCCGTAGGTATTGACGGTCTCGTATTTGAGCGTCGAGTGACTGTAGCTCAAGGTGAGGAGGAGTCATGGACGAAAGAGAGTTTACCTTACATCTGGGGAAATGTGCCCAAGAGATAATCATGGAACTTGGCATGCGCGTTCCATCGCGGGTCTTCTCCAACAGGGCCCATATCATCGTATGTCTCTCCCCTAATGAGACCAGTGAATAAGATGCAACACTGATAGAATCCATAGAAAACCCTACTTCACGCGTACCGCGTCTCCCATTACAACCGCAGATCTATTCACAAACGCGTCTGAGGAGATAACATCTCCGATACTCGTCCACAACGCGCTGTTGACCTTCGGAAACATGGGGGAACTTTGGGAGCACACTTGTCCCGTATTTCTCAAGGTCCAAGTGCTCCGACCGCCAGCATAGTGGTACTCGAACGTCATATCCCTAGTGGAAGCAAGCAGGTAAAGTAGCACACCAGCAGCGACGAGTTTCCATGTCCGAGACAGTAGACTTGTTGATGGCGACGGAGTATTTCCAGGTAGAACTGACTGGTAATGCTTACCCATGATGTGGTTGGAGTAGAATGTGCAGAATTCATCTGTGAGAACTTGAACCTCTGTGTACGGCATGGGGCGGGATCATCATGAGAACCAAAGTTCGTACGCAGCCCGCAGCTTGACCGCAGTGGCAAGTAAGAAGGAAGTTTGAAGCAACTGCGATCGTCTGAAGTATAATACACTGTCTAACAGCATCAGCGTGGCGTAGTACTACTGTGCATCGGAGGCTTGTTCAATAGGACGGAGCGGGGAAGTGTCAATTTGATCTCCGCTCTCATCCGTTATTTGCTCCTCCTAATCCAGCTCCTGGGGTCGTAACTTGCTTGACTCTGTGAGGACTGGAGAGGGGGTATGGAATGTGAGTATTAAGGCAAATGAAAAGATAAGTCAAATAAGCTGGAGAGATCACCAACTCTGGAGGAGTTATTCTTCGTCACTGAAGAAAATTTAAGTACTGTACTCGGGAAGATCATAGAAAGCTTTACCTGCGCGTTTGTGTCGAGAATAATGGCTCTTCTACCTGAGGAACACCTCTCCGTTAGCAGCTACAAGGAACTTCTGCTGACCTTCGTCGAAGGGGCGGCCTCCTATGACTCCTTTCTATGGCAGGGGATAGACGCATCAAGTAAGCGCCGGTCAAGATGCATCTCAATCGTCATGGGTCGCGGTCTCCTCCTCACATCAAATCTACCGCAACTTCAAAATCTCATAAAGAGGGACCCAGCAGCTTACAAGGAGGAGTTTTTGCAACAATGGAATCACTACAACAGCACTCGCCAGATCTTCCTCATGAACCCAAATGAACATGCTCAAAATTTTCGTGAGCTCGTAGCGTTCATATCTCAGGTTGGTTCGGACTTGATCTAAGCTCTGGATCGACTCTAATATCATTGTATGGACTTATAGGTATCTACCTGCTACCCAAAAGAGACCGCCGAGTTTCCGTCGCAGATATCAACCTTGCTGCTCGAACACTATGCAACATTGTCGCCAGATACGCGTAAAGCATTGGTGCAGAATCTAGTCATGTTGCGCAACAAGGGGGTGATTACATCGGTTGAGTAGGTGCTAATCTTCATCCGCCTCGATTATTGGCTGAACGGTATCCAGATTACTCAAAACTTTGTTCCCCCTCCTTCCTCGAACCTCTTCGTCGTCACTCCGAGCATCAATACGGAAGACTATCTTGACGGACATCAAAACAGCCAATGCGAAATCATCTAACCATAAGTTGAATCGCTCTGTTCAAGCTATGCTCTTCAACATGGTCGAGAAAGGGATGGACGCTGAGGTACAGGGAGACAAGGGAAAACTTCGTGCGAGTAACTCCGGACCGACTAGTGACAAGTCAGCGCACAACGGAGAGGATGCTATGTGGGCGATCATTCTTACCAAGGAACTATGGAGAAAGGGCGTATGGTGCGTCTCATAAATCTTTTAGCTCCTCAAGCCGCTGACAACTTCCGCAGGACTGACGCAAAAACTGTGTCGATTATATCACTAGGATGCTTCCATCCAGTAATGAAAGTCCAAAGCGCCGCTATCCACTTCTTCCTCGGTAGCGATGATGAAAAGGAAGATAGCGATGACGAAGAGGAGGATGTTGGTGACCATATCATGTTCTCAAGTTCGTTCTAACGCCCTTCTGAAGGATGTTAATGTCGAGGCCCTCCATCATCGTCGTGAAATCAATAAGAAAACGCGTAGTGGAGACAAGAAACTGCAAAAACAGTTAAACAACGCTAAAAAGGTTACTTCAATTTTCCTTCTCAGTTACCTTGGAACTCATCACCTTTCCTCCAGAAAAAGCACCACAGTGCTGCAAAGACGAACAACCCCAACTTCCCCGCACTACAACTCCTCAACGACCCACAGACATTCGCCGAGAAACTCTACAACATAATGAATCGTCACGACAAGCGTTTTTCGCTAGATCACAAAATCCTCATGATGCAACTCCTCTCCCGCGTCATGGGCGCACACAAACTTTGCGTCCTCGACTATTACACATACATCTTCAAATACCTCACATACCATCAACTCCGTATCCCCTCAATCCTCGTCGCACTCGCTCAGAGTGTTCACGACTTGACTCCCCCTGATGCACTAACACCGGTCATTCAAAAACTCGCGAACGAGTTCATTCATCCCGGAGTTGCTAGTGAGGTTATAGCAGCCGGTATCAATGCGATACGTGAAGTCTGTCGGAGACAACCTTGGGCTATGGAAGAGGATCTTCTCGGCGATTTGATTGAGTATCGTAAGAGTAAAGACAAGGCTGTCACTGCCGCTGCCCGAGGTCTGCTCCAACTCTACCGTGAAGTGAATCCGGGGATGCTCAAGCGCCGTGAACGAGTAAGTTCACACAACTTTCAACCCTACGGAATGTGCTTATATGTTCATTATAGGGCAAGGAGGCTGCTATAAGTGTCTCGGCTGGTTCGCGACAACCTCTACCATTTGGCCATAGTGCCGATGCAGCGGTAGACATTGCGGGCCTTGCAGTATGTTCCCCATCCACTTTATCTACCCAATGTGCTCAGACATATTCCCCGCAGCTTTTGGAGGACCATCTCAAGAAACTCCGCGAAGAAGAGGGTATTGAGGAGGGCGAAGAAGATGACGAGGCTGCTTGGAAAGACTGGGACGTCGAGTCAGATTCTTCAGAGAGTGACTCGGACAGCGAACCCTGGGTCGATGTCCAAAGCGACGGGGACAGTGACATCGAAGTCAGCGACTCGGAAGATGAGAAGGAAGACAAGGAGAAGCCCGCTGAAGGTGCAGAACCTGATCCTGAAGATCGCATATCTACACTCGCCACAACCAAGGTTCGTCCGATCATCTCTTTTAATGGAGATATGCGTACTCACAGACAACTCGTAGATTCTTACGCCCGCTGACTTCGCCCTGCTACAAGACTTGCGAATACAAGCTGCCACAAAAGCGGTAGAAACCGGTGGTGGATCCAAAGCCAAGCGGAAACTTGCTGAACTCGAAGCTGAACGCAAGGCCGCAAGAGAAGGCGTCAACGAGGAGGATACCTTCATATCAGAAAACGATATCCTGGGTCCTAGGAAAAAGGCTAAAGCCGATTACGCTGAACGTATGGCTTCCATCCAGAAAGGAAGGGAAGGCCGTGAAAAGTTTGGATCGCGGAAGGGCAAGAAGAATAAAGAAACCGCTAGCTCATCCACCAATCGCGAGAAAGCACGGAACAAACCTATCATGATGATATTGAGTAGTGGTGTGGTCAGAAGCAAGAAAAAACGCAGTCTTCGGGAGAAACAACAAAAGCTACGTGCGCACATCAACCTAGCCAAGAAGTCAAGGAAGTAGGGTTGGTTTATGGTTTATGGTTTATGGTGGAATGTATGGATTGAGAATACAAAGCGAGACGTTATAAATTACACATTGATGCATCCAACATAATTAGCTGATCAGGATAGATTATGCAAACCATACTATGTGTCCCGGTGGGTAGGTAAACCTATGTCACGATGCCCATTGTCCGCCTTCTGATGATTTCCAGTGGTGCTAGATCGTCTTCGAAATTTATTGCTGCATTTCACAAGTTCAGAGACGGGAGGTCGCTTAGCGCATAAGAACAACTCACATCCAGAAGATGCATTCGGCGTAACATCATCCTCTCGCCCGTCCTGATATGGTGAGTCGTCTTCAAGCTCCCGGGCGAGGAATTTCGGGAGCATTGATCGTCTCCGCTGTCAGATACATCTTAGAGCTCGAACTTTGTGTGATGAGACCTATGACGCACCTTCGTGACTCCTGCAACGTTAACACCTTCAAGGTCGATGAGGTACGCTGTTTCATCTACTCGCGTCTTTTGTTCTGCGCAGTCAACAACCCATGTTATACCAACTACAGCTGGTTTGTTGTTTAATTTCCTGGAGAAAGAGCCTACGTTAACTCTGGAAGGTCAAGAAAGGTTGTTTGACGCGGTTACCTCCAGCGGCTGACGGTACTGTTTAGACCGTTCTTATAGATGATGTGAGTGCAGGTTGAGCCAACGCGAGTCAATGTCTAACAGGTGATGATATCGATGAGCATTCGAAGAACCCGGAATAGACTATGACTCACCCGAGCTCCGAGTTTCTGCAACATCTCCAAGAACAAGCCTCCGGCATCCTCACCTTCGTCTGTACGCACATCCACGAAAACGATACAGTCGTCAAGGACATCGAGCGAGGTGGGAGCCTCTGCCTCAACTTCCTTCTTCTTCGAAGACACATGTCCACTGGATCCAGCTTTCGTCTTCCCAAGAGCACCAGGAGCGGTCTTCGCAGTGGCTGATCGGGTGACGCGACCAGGAGGAGTTACGTCTGGAACAGACGAAGTCGACTGGTTAGCTTCTTTAGCGGACGTCGAGCTCCTGTGACTAGGCGGCGTCTCCGGCGGGCCCATCGATCCCGATGCCTCCGGCGCAACGTTGGGTGAATTGAGGGACTCGTTTAGGCTGTCAAACGCCATGGAGGCGCGTCTCGCATTGTCTCTCCACCCGTCGAGTTTCTTCGACCTCTTGCTACCCGCGCTCAGGACAACAGGGACCTCCTCGTCAACATCCTCTCTCGAAACAAGAGGAGATGGAGCAATGAAAACGTCGGATGAACTACCGACATCCGGTCCTCTAGCGGTGACTTGGGAAACCTCAATGTCATCGCCAGCATCATTATCATCATCGTTGTTCCCGTTCCCACCACCCTTCACTGGACTATGCATGACACTGGGCAATGTAGTCTTCTTGCTTGCCCTTGGAGCAACGCGACTACCAAATATTCGAGTACCTCCAGGACGCGGGAACGCTAAGCGTGTTGCAGTGGCAGGTTTGCTACTACTACCTGGTTTCGGCGCGAAGTAGTTGTTCATTGACTTCTGTGTCAGAGAGGTAGGTTTGGCCTTGGTTATACCTCCTTTGTTCGAGAGTGCTGAGGAGCCAACGGTGGATTTTCGGCGCATCGAATCTCGAACGGTGTCGAGGTCGTCGGTAGATTTCCCTTTCCCTTTGCCCTTGGTAGGAACATCGTCGTCATCATCTTCTAGATCTCGACTGAAACCCATACTAGTACTGGGTCGGGCTGGTGGAGGCGGAGGCGGCATTCTGAGTTGATCCAGAGCATCGTTCAAAGCTAGCAATGTCGATGCACCGTGAATACCTGTAAAAGGGCGGGTCAGAAACGGAGACACAGGATGATAAATGGTGTCTAGTTACTCAAGCGGGGTAGACGCAGAGATGTAGACCTAGCGATCTTGGAAGGGGAGCTCCGAGCCGGCTTCGTAGGCGACTTCGGCTCTCCACCTTTCGCAGGTGTGACGGGGACAGGTATTTTCGAAGCGATACCACCCTTCAAACTCATCGAGCGTCGTCTCCCTCCGACTGATTTAGCCGGGGAAGCTGGTGCAGAGACAACCATAGGTTCTTCGGGAGGGGCGGACTGCTCCATGGCTTCCGAAGTCACAACTTGTTGGGGAGCAGCTGCTTGTTGATCTTCCTGTAAATCTGATTCTATCAGAATGTTAGCAGTAAATCCAATGATGAAAGAGTCAGGCGACCCACCAGCGTCAGGATTCGGCTTTGATTGTTGGGACACACTACGGGTGACACGGCGGGAAGTACTAGGCGCCGCACGCTGTGCTGCTGGACCTCTTTTCCTCTTTCTCGGAGACGGAGGCGTTTGTTCTACGGCGGCGGGAGGCGGATCAACGGCAGCATCTGGGACAGTAGTAGGCATCGGCATTTCCTGGTCTAGCGGTATCGTAGGTTCGCCGTCGGTGGTGGTAGGAAGTTGCTCAACAACGACATCTGAGACAGTGGGTATTTCTTGATCCTGCGACACTGTAGGTTCGCCAGCGATAGGGGCTTGCTCAACAACAGCATTTAGGACAGCCTCGGACGTTGGTGTTTCCTGATCTAGCGGCACAATAGGTTCGACTGCGACAGGTTCCGGAGCAAGAGGCATATCAGGCTCAAGCATAGGCGAATCGATACTGGACAGCGGAGACATGGACGCGGTCATGTCTGCAGCCGGGCTGGAAACATCTTTATGTGGGCTGGTCATCACCACATCGATGTTGGGAGTGGAGTTGGCGTCGACGACGGGAGTAATTTCTTTCTCGGCGTCATTCGTATCTTCAGGTGGTGGTGTACCGAAAAGTGATAACGAAAGTGTGGATTCCGGAGTAAAGAGGCCCGCCAGGCGCGGAGTAGGCACTTGTTTTGGTTCCTCTTGAACAACTTCAACGGCTCCGGGTGCGGGTGCGTTGGATACGTCTTCAGAGGTCTCTTCAACCACCGGCGATGGCGTCCGTTGGGCAGTCTCGGGTGCTTCTTCGTCCTCGGGTTGAAGGAGCAACACAGGTGGTTTCGGGGCGGCTTTGGGTTTCTCTCGCTTGCGCATTGCCGACTTCATACTCACCTTGGGTTTCTCAGCCAGCACAGGCTTCGTCTGAGAGCCAAAAAGGATTTTTGGCTTCTGAACCTTCGATGAAGAGGCGACTTGGCTAGGTCGAGGTTTGGCCTTGGGTTGGTTGGCGGATTGCGACGCAGCCATTAAACGGTCGAAAGCATTTGGCTTTGGTTGATTGACGGGCAACGAAGGCTTCGAGGTGACAGCAACACCTTTGCCTTTAGATGACTCAACGCGCAAATTCGATGGCTTTCCAGCGTTAGCACCGGATGCGACCTCTTTAAGCTTAGCAGCCAGGTTCATCGTACTGGTTGGTCGAGGGAGACGTGTTTTCCCATTACGCTCCTGAACAGTGGGTTTAGGCGTGTCCTAACGTAGTTCAATATCAAAAAAACGCAAGCCAGAACGTAAGGTTGAATTTACCTCATCAACAGTAGGTTGGGTGAGGAGGCTCTCCTGGATGGGCTGTGGTTCATCAGGTAGTGGTGACAGGCGACATGGCGAAGGTGACCGGGACGAGATGGCAGGCGTCAAAGGAGACAGTGGGCTCATAGCGGGCACAGCAGGCAACCCTTCTACTGCAGTTTCATCATCGTGCTCAAGGTCGGGCGAGCTAGTCGCAGGAGGAAGTGGAACGGGACTCAAAGGTTCAGTTAGTGGCGACGATATTTCCTGTTCTTCGAGGTTTAGCCGAATGGGCTCCGAATGGCTCGGAGGAAGACTATCAACGTCCATAAGATTCTCATCCTGGATGGGTTCAAGGCGTGGTTGGGATACGGGGAAGGGATTTGACGTTATGCGCAACTTCGGCAGTCTCTCCTTTGAAGCCGAGCGTGACCGAGCACGTTGCGGGGAGGGTGGTGGGTTGTTTAGGTCAACGTGAGGGATAGCGGGGTCGAATGATGCCGAAAACAATGGCACTGAGCTCGCTCTCAGTTTCCCGAGGACGATGGTCGGGGCTTCGTATGCGCATGTCGCTGAAGAAACGGGTTTCTTGGATGTTGATGCAGCAGCGGTGCGTTTGCGCTTTTGCCTCGATGCAGTGTTGGGGCGAGGCTCTGATGATGCGTGAGCTGGCCCCTTCCCTTTGCCCTTGTCGGTCTCTCCGAGAGCGTCTAGCGCATATCGAGCACGCTTCGACCGCCGAGTGCTGGGCGACTGGGGTTCCGCCGGAGACAGGTGAGACGAGTAGTCATCGTGTCGCGATGAGGGTCGCTTTATGCTCGAGCCAGTTCCATTCGCGCCACTCTGAGATGCATGAGACTTCTCGATCCGCTTTCCTGGAGACAGTAGTAGTTCGTCGTCTGTGTCATCGTTATCTGCGGTTTGCATATCGCTGTTGGATTGAGTGTGTGAAGGCTCGGTCGTGGCTGGCTGCGAGCTGCTCGAGGCTTCCTCGCTCTTCTTCCGGTTCTTCCCCGCCTGCTTCAATGTCGATTTGGCGGCCTTTAAAGGAGAGTCTTGAAATGAAAAGTCCATGGTAGGGAGAGTAAACTTTGATCGCGTTCGTCGCTCGCCGAATGGGTTGGATGACATGGTGGTTCAAAGAAAGAGAAGGAAAGACGCCGATTCCGAGTGCATACGCTTTCGAAAGCGGAGGAGTTGGAGGTGGTATGGAACAGAGTGTTCAGTCAGAACGCGTCTATCAACATTGAGACAGGACGCGACAAGTCACACACTCTTGCCAAGCCAGACATTCTGAGCTTATCACGTGCCAGGAGTGACCCCTACGTGTCACGACTCACACCAAAACGTCCGTAACGCGTGACCATTGCAGTCGATCACTTTCCACCAATTGCGATGTTCTCATTCCTTCGCCGGACCCGGACACCGTCAAGCTTTAGACTTTCTGAAGCCCTCTGCCATTCGAAGAAAGTATGCCAGTGTAGCCAGCGAAAATTCTCATCGAGCCGACGATGGGCAAATGTACCACCAACGTCTGTTTCTTACTTTGCTGTTTCGTCGGCTCCAGCTTGCTTATGTCCAGGGAAGACAGACCAACCCCTCTGAACCATCCACCAAAGTCGATACTAATAGTTAACAAGCTTCGTACACAACCCGTCATACTCGCTATCGATGCTTTTCTCGAGTAAGTGAACCCTCTTTGACGGCTCGAGCATCACGACTAATGCGACCCGTCTGTCAGGCATGTTCACTCGAAATACCCAGGAGTGAGGGTATTCCATGAAGACAGGCCCGATATTCCACATGGAGCAGAAGTTTGGGCAGGTTACTCAACTTGAATCATTCATCATAGCCTCAGTTCCTGAACTTGGGATACCAGGTGCAACCTCTCAGCCTATCGATCTCGTTGTCACATTGGGCGGTGACGGCACCATACTGCATGCTTCGTCACTCTTCAGTGCAGGCGCAGTACCACCAGTGCTTAGTTTCTCCATGGGGACCCTAGGTTTCCTCCTCCCTTTCCGTGAGTCTCTTCTACCCCACTTAGACCCATCAACGTCGTTAAAGTACCGCCTATCCACCCCAGATATTGATGACTTTTCCAAGGCACTGGAAAGTGTCTTCCAAGGCAAGGCAACTATCCTTAATCGGATGAGACTTGCCTGTAGGTTTTATAATCAAGACCTCGTCAATATCAGCGATACGAATGGTCAGTCTCGGTGCTCACCAGTGCTCAGACACTTACAATTTTGCCTAGATTGGCAAGTTATGAATGAGATCGCGTTACACCGTGGTTCCAGCCCCCACCTCAACACTATTGATATCTTTGTTGATGGCCAACATCTGACCGAGGCTGTGGTAAGTGCCAGGACTACCCCTCCGTCAACTCATATCTGACGATCTCAATCTCGANNCGTCGAATCTTCGTACCTTCWCAGTCTGATGGCCTGATTGTATCAACACCAACCGGCTCAACGGCCTATTCYCTCTCAGCCGGAGGCCCCATCGTCCACCCATCGCTGAGCGCGCTCGTCCTAACCCCCATTTGTCCACGAAGTCTATCCTTCAGACCCCTAGTATTCCCAGCATCATCCTTAATAACACTGCGCGTAAGTTWCAAGGTTTTCATATATCTCATTCCGACTACCAGCTTTAACCTAATCCTGATAGATTGGTGATCGAAGTCGAGCCCCAGCGGGTGTTTCGATGGATGGTAGGACGTCGCATGTCCTGAATCCGGGCGAGTCAGTCAACGTGCAGGCCTCGCCGTATCCAGTGCCCTGTATCAACCGGTCGTCGATAGCTGAAGAACAGGATCAGAGCAATGCTGAAGGGGCGGGTCCTGGGAAGGAAGACGATTGGGTCCGTGATATCAATAACCTACTGCAATACAACGCAACCTTCAGAAGCAAGGCCTTACTTCGGCACAGTCGAACGTAGATGTAAACTCACGTCGGTAGTCCAATTCCATCATATCTAGTCGACAACACGCGTACAGGCCATGATCCAAAAAAGTCGATGCCANNATGTAGTACAGCTAGTATACAAGTCAAGGTGGGTATAATCCAAGATAATAGAGAGGTTCTCCAGGAACTTGTCCGACAGTGGAGTGAGAATTGCAGGGAAGTATTTATCGTCTCCGCAACCAGGAGAGTCGTTCGGTAGATCGGCTACGGGCAATACTCGGTGAAGTCTCTCGCGATGGCGASCGCGAGCCTGGCGCCGACCGCGATTCGCGGTAGAATTCGAGGCTCTCCTTATTCTCGGGGACGTCGAGGTATTGTGGTGGTGGTGCAATCGACTTCGGYTCCTCCACTCGGACATCCACGATTTCTCCACGTAGGAGTCTCGATACCGCAGACAACCACGCGCTTTCAGCCACACGTACTGCGGCTTTGGTTGATCCAACAGTGGCKGTGATGTAGAAYGATATSYATGYATCGGGGAYGTCGTGGAGCTCTGGRAAGACCTTCCGTGACTCTTCAATWGCRGCCTTNMARAATAYYAACATGARATNNACAGGAATTSAAGGKAMTGAGGAYRCTCACTTCGTATGTGCGTGCTGGTTGGACGAAGACAAGGTTGCCATTRAATCGATATGTRATGATATCWGCTGGGACTGGTGGTGTTGTTCTGTAMGACGCCATTGGTCGGTTGGGGAAGTTGGATAGGTTAGGGAATGCTCTAAAGRAAAGACCTGATATACACATTTCAGAGCACYGCCCACCGCAACCACAGGGGGCTGTGTCACCAATAAGGGGGCTTTGTGCCACAGCTGCATATATGGGCGATGCGACAATGATGAGTATACGGCAAAAGGCTACAGGTATCTACACAGTTTCCATTGAGAGCATAGAAAACAGCCCTCCAGTGGCCCGTCCATTCGATTTCGCTACTGGTTCAGAAACGAGCTGTATTTTCTTCGCCTTTTTAGACTTAGGCCTGCGATCCTCACCAAATACATCATCCTCAAGCCCCACCACGCAAGCAGTCCATATATCTGACAACGATCCCATGACATTCGGAACTCTGTTGCTTGCCAATAGACTGTGGATGCGAGCACCCGAGAACTTGAGTGCTGTCATGGGAAACCGTTGTGGTATTAGCATGATTTGGGCCAGATGGACAATGCTTTCCAGTGCCATAGACGTCTGCGCGACAAGTTGTATATGCCTGTCAACAATGGGCGGTTGTTCGTCGCTGACCATCGAATTATTGTCCAGTAACCCGGCCAACACGCATTGTGCCTCTCGGGGCGTCCAGAGCTCCAATTGTCTGTGTTGACTTGGTGCAGCCTGGGCTCGGGCATGCAACGACATGATTACCCATCGCACGGCCAACAAAGGTAAAAGGACGTGACCGGGGAGGGGATGAATCGTTGGTAAGTCAGACTTCAATAATTTCAGGAACAGCTTGAAACGATCGGGTTCGGGACGGAGCAGAAGTGGGGAGTCAGTGCTGCCTCCGATCTCAGCGCTCAAGATGTCGCCGAGTAGAGGGACAAGCACCCGTTCTTCCGAAACGTGAGTTCCCCGGCGAATATATTCGACGACAGTTGTTGAAGCGGACGGACGGAGTGACGTATGCCCCGACGCAGAGACAGACGCCGGTCGGGTTGAGGCCCCCGAACCGGGGGCGTGCAGTTCTTGAAGGGCGCCCTTCAATGGCGCGAGAGGATCTAATCGAGAGGATAGTTCAAAGTCATCGTCAGAGTCTTCCTCGACTACATCGACTAGCTCGTCATCGTCGGAGTCCTCTTCTGGATCGCCCTGTATCGAGGCATTTGACTGAACTTCACTGCCCTCTAACCCTAAACCTTCGCTAGGCGTACTTGGGAGACCTAAGGCATCTTCGAGGATGGCGTATCCATATGCCCTAATCCTCGAGCCTATGGACATTGCCACCGTCTCCATATCTGGGTGCTCCAAGGGGAGGCGTGGCCAGTACGTTCCCGTGCTTAATATATCAAGGATCCTGGGAGCAAGGTGGCCATCTCTGTACGCGTCTAGATAGGCCGCACGAATCTGATTGCGTTCCTTCAAAGCATCGCTGTCTTCATCATCTGATTCTTCAGCCAACGCACTGATGTTGCGTGATATAATAGGCAAAAGAGGACAGATGTCTGGAGGATGGAGAGCACAGAAATCCGTGGCCCAAAGACCTTCAAGGCCTTGGACCCCCTCGTGTTTAGGAATAGCGTATTGCAGCGTGGAGTCCACGACCCGATCAATAACAGAGTCGATCTCAGCTGAACCCATGGAAGAAGATCGCAGGAGTAATGAATTAACAGCCCGATCAATGAGGTCCATAACGCTTCCAATTTGATGCTTGGGACGATGCTTTTTAGCACTGGACGCAGTGAGAATGGACCGAAGGGTCGACGCCACGCGTTCTATGCGTTGCGTAGCTGTAGATTGCCGCTCGAAAAATAGTAACTGGACACTTTGACGGGGTAATGGAGATTGGTTTGAATAATCATTCCCAACCAATGCGCCAAATAAAGGAAATAGTGAGATGGGCACGCCTAGATGGGACGAGAAGGAGGAAGGAATATAGGCGGTCATCGAGAGCGAACATATAGATCCTTCGTCTTCGGGTGGAAGAAGTCCTCTGGTGGGCTTCGCCATCGCTTTCCGCTTGACTTTGGCGGGCGTGAAGCCGAACTCGTCTCCTTGATGTGAGCTATCCTGCGGCGTAGAGGTGACCCACGTCATATCTTCGAGGGGGATATATCCGCGGTATCCCTCAGAATTGAGGATCATAAAGTCGGAGTCGTTGCCGACGACGTAGGCTCCAAGACGACCAGCAAGCTCTACAGCATACGGATCACCCTCTTCATCGGCAAAGTGGATCTGTAGGTTCTCAGAGGAGCCCTCTAGTTCCTTGAGAGCTTGGATGGTATTGGCGTAGATGAGTGGGGGTATGATCCGTGGTTGGACTCGAGATGCGGCGGACGTTCTGAAGAAGAGTAACGAAGGCTTGATGATTGACTCTTCCATCCGTAGCTTGGCCGTCAGAAATTTCAGCGATGGGTATGGACCTTCATATTGGTCGGAATGAGATAGATCTATGACCTCTGGATTAACTCACCATCGAATACGAAGTATACCTTTAGTGACACACGAATCCATGCCTCCACGACGCTGCGGACGTGCCGCGAAAAGTCGACATACTCCCCGCCATATACCCAAGGCAAATGTGAATCGAAATAGAGGGCGTAGATGAACCTGCAGGTACCTACGTAAGTGACTGTTCTAGGGTCGGCATGATCCACGATGTACTCACGACCAGCCATCTACGACGATACTGATGGGCGCAGCGTCTTTCTGGGCGACGAGTGTTTCGGCCAGGGAGCGGTGATTATCTCGTAAGTATTTTCCAAGGCCTTGTACGCCCATGATGAATGGTGCTCGAATCAGAGGATGGCATATGAATGGTTTCAAACCAGAAAGACTCTAAAAGCCCGTTCAGGTTTTACCGAGTCATGCGAGCTTGGGATGGTGATGAACGTTCGCTGYRAGACRACTTGCATGGCAACATGGCCGAGTGGTCTAAGGCGCTGGAATTAGGACACAATGTCTATCCAGTCCGAAAGGGCGTGAGTTCGAACCTCACTGTTGTCACGAAAGACTTCAACGCAAGGCTTCTTGGGTAGTCCTTTTTCGTGCTTTTGGCCATCTCCGAGTCGATGACAAGTCTCCCTGCTCGTACACATCATGAAATCTATTCCACCTGAGCTTGTACAAGTCCTTATGTAGCCTACATAGATATCCAAAAGTCGACAGGGCGCTAGGTTACGTGGGTTTACGCTGATCATCACCATCGTCTGGTGGCCCACTCCACTTCTCCCAGAGCAGACCGAACGCACGACTAGCCAGGATGTATGGATCCTTGGTGAACGCCTTCTCCCATATCCGCACGGCAAATTGTTGCTGTGCACCAGATGTAATACTCTCGTGCAGTATTCCCAGAAGCTTATGGGTTGGTGCCAGAAGGTTCTCGACCTTGCTGTACAGTGGAGGCAGAGGAGGCGGTAGGGCTATTAGAAGGGACTCGGCGCTGGAAAAATCATTCAGTGTCATGTCAAAGAGAGAAAACGCACTACTTACGTGATGTCCTGCATTGGTGGAGGGGGTACTATTGGACCATACCACCTATCGGGGGCACGAGCCTCGGTAGAGGGTTGTGTACGAGCAGCAGCACCTTGAACTTCTTTCAAGTATTCTTGATATTGCTCCCAGTCCTGCTTCCGCTTGTCTTTAGCCACATCATACTGCTGTTGCGACTCCAAGTCCCTCCGCATAGTGAGAACCTTCTCCCAGACCCCTTGTGATGATTTTGTGTGCCAGAAGTACCACCCTTCATCCCAGTACTTCGCAGCGTCACCCTTCTGCCGGGAGGGCTGACTTCGCTCCTCATCCTCCTCATCCTCATGATCGATACCACCCAAGTACTTCGGAAGGTTCTCGGGTTGGCCCTCCTTCGGTAGAAGAAACTTGGCCTTCCCCTCAGCGTCTACATTTCGGTGCGTCCGAAATGAGACGATATTCCGGACTTCGTGTGTGAAGACTTTGCGTATGCATATTGCACGGCAGTAGGGTTCTTTCCTATGAAAGCGACCCGTAACGCTCTGAGAGCAGTACATCAAACATCGTTCGTCAGTTCTTGGGGAGAAACGGCCTGCGAAAGGATGAATGAGCACATTTCCATGAAAATCATACCACCCGCTGACTCACCTTGCGGCGGATTAAGAATCTTTATCGTCGGCCAGTTCGCAAAGGGTATCGTTGGGGGAGGCTTTCTAGATGTTTGAGATGATGATGGATCAGGACTTGCAGACATGGGAAACGAGTGAGTGTCGTAATGACGGAGAGAAGGGATTATACGTTGGATAAGGGAAGGCAGAGCATGTCGGCACGGACTGTGGGGTCGTAGCCGTGGGAAACGCTGACTCAGCCCGATCCACAAAACTCGATCCCAATTTTTTTCTCGATCTTTACACAACTTATTTCGCGCTGTCTGAAGAATCGCTGTCGCAGCTCACGCACAGAGAGCCTCGCTCGCTCTCTTCACCTTCTGCTGTGGGGAAAGTCCCCGGAGATACAGAGCCATCCCAGGTCCCTGTCCAAATAAATGGGAAAGCAGCCAGCTTCAAGCGCGCTGGATCCTTGGGCAGTCGGATCGGCGAGAATGTATTGCCTCTCGCTGCAATCGATCTTGTCGGCGGGGCTGGACTCGTTCCTGTCCTGTTCCGACGATTTCGATTGAGGGGCTCCGTCTCGACCACTCTGTTGTCTATTTCCTCCTATCTGTGCTTTCCGGTTAAGGTCTGGGTTCCGCGAAGATACGAGCGGGGTCTATGGCTCGGTTGTTCAGCTGGGAGGTAGACAGTTCGTTACTCATAGACAAAGTTATGCGATTGTCGACCTGAGGTCTTCAACTCAATGGGGCTTACTCTCATTCAGCGCACCCGCAATTTTTTTCTACCCCTCGGGCTTCGGTTCGAAATGCTACGTCTATGCCATCTGTGGACCAAATATGAGGTGAGTTCAACCGTGCACGATTCTCTCTTATGATGCCTTTTCTTTTTTGAATTTCTTCAAGGTACCCTTGGATTATATCCTTGGGACATGCTCCAGAACTTGACACCCTGATCCTTTCTTTAATTTACCCCTCTCAATGCACGTACTCGATGCTAATACCGCTCCATAGGTGTATTCCACTCCTTCCACAGTTACAACAACGCAGTACTATAGATAACTAATGTCTACATGTACCATTAGGTTACAGAAAATATACAACGTTAGATCCAATCTTGCTAAATGTCGGAGGACGTCGAAGAACTCTACAGCTTCGCTTTGAGAGGCTGGCTCTCCGCTTCTGCTTTCGCGAGGTCACGAAGTTGTCTGCGAAGAATCTTGCCAGCAGCACTGTAAAGTCGCGTTAGTTGGCACCTTGCTCTGTGTGGGTGGAACTGAACTCACCTCTTGGGTATCACATCAATCACAACAACACCTACGAGAAAGAGTAAGCGACTGCAGCCGTTTGTGCACATCCAGACCCAAACTTACCACCACGCAAGAACTTGTGTCTCGCGACCTTGGACTCAATCCACTTCGCAACACCCTTTCCGAAGTCAATCTTTTGTTGTTCGGTCGATACCTTGTCGGGTGATGCATGGACAACATAAGCTCTGGAACCGCGGATCAGAAATTTTAACGCAGTATCTGAGACGTGCACTGCTCACCTGGGGTGCTCAGTCGCTTCCTGAGCGTCGTACACGCCGATTACAGCAGCATCCGCTACGTCGGGATGGGTGAGTAAGACGCTCTCGAGTTCAGCCGGTGGAACTACAGCAGCGCTGTGTCAGTATGACAGCCTCACAGACAAGTTCTCGCGCTTGCCTTGGAAGCCCTACAAGGATGGAAGTCCGTTAGACAATCAGAGGGTTGGAGGACCAGATAAACGCATGCCAACCTTGTATTTGATCAATTCCTTCCTTCGGTCTACGATATAATAAAAGCCTTCTTTGTCTAAGATAGCAATATCGCCGGTCTTGAACCATCTATCTTTCGTAATGCAATCTTCTGTCGCAGCAACGTTGTTGAGGTAGCCCTGGAAAGAAGTGAGGAACTTCAGCATGAGTTTCTCGAGGAGAAGAGGGTACAAACCTTCATGATCGTTGGGCCCCTCAACCAAAGTTCCCCTGGCTGGCCAGGCTCAGCGTCAATGAGGCCATCCCCTTCACCATCAACTACAAGCCTCGCCTCCAAGTTGGGCAGCAGAGGTCCAATGCTTCCAACTTTCCTTATGGAGTCAGCCGTCGAAAGGAGATGTGTGGTAGGGCTGGTTTCCGTAAGGCCATAGCCTGTCGAGGGAGAATCCACTGCTCAGTTCGGTTGAAAAGGGCAAATCAATCGATCTACCTTGTGTCACGAAGACTTCCTGCTTCCCACCGTTCCTCGCAAACAGGCGATCTCGAACCTGCACATATGTTTACCCAGGCCACACGAGAAGGAAGAAGAGCTTAACCGCACCTCTTTCGCCAGTGCTGCACCGAGAGGCGCAGCTCCAGAGAAAAGAATCCTCAAGGAACTTAGATCATACTTCTCAACAGCTATATACAGGATCAGGACATGTTGAAATTGCGAGATGGGGACACGACATACCCGGGTGTCGAGCCAGAACGACAAGGATGGGCGGTACAATTAATGACGCTGATATTTGATAACGTTCAATGTTGGCACAGAATGTGATCGGATCGAACTTCGTTTGTACAACAACGGGTATGCCACAGACGAATGGGAAGAGCAGGAGCTTCACGGCGCCTTGCGGGGAAAAGAAGAGGCAGAACGTTAGGACGATTAAGGTGAAAAGATAGATGTAAAGTTCACCATAGATGTGATAGAAAGGAAGAACACCCAGCATCACGTCCTTACCAGCCACTAAGGGAGGGAAGACGACCGTGACCATATCGACTAGAGTGGTGAGGTTTTGGTGGGAAGTCTACATTAAAGTTTCATATCTCATCGTTCACTGAAGGCGAGAACGGCTGACCATGACACCTTTGGGCTTGCCCGTGGTTCCCGAAGAGTAGCAGAGCAGAGCAGTTTCTTGAGCGTCTGGGCCGTCGAAACGTTCCTCGGACTGAAGAGTTCCCATCTTGAAGAGGACATCGAGAGTCAAGAGTCCAGGTTGAACGGAGGACTTGGAAGCATGTCCAGCCCACTCCAAGCCATTTCCGATCACGACGATTTTCGAGTCGGACTCCTTCCCGAGGCCGAAGTGTTTGAACATGTCTCTTACGACTGGTAGACCATCCTCGGTAGTAATGACAATCTTCGCCCCACTATCCTTAAACTGATGTTCGAGCTCTCCGCTTGTGTAGGCACTGTTGGCAAGGGTGCATCTAAGGCCTCCAGAGATCGCGCCGAGAAGAACAACGGGGAAAGCCAACGAGTTCGGTGAATAAATCAGAACGGTATCGCCTCGCGAAAGCCCGAGCTGAGGATGGTTTCTGAGACCATAACCAAGCGAAAGAGCAAGTCGCTTCAGCTCTCCACGCGTAATGGTTGCGCCCGTGACAGAATCCCTGAATGCGGGGAAGGATGCGGGGTAGCCACCGATATCATTGGGCGCGCGAGCGGTAAAGAGATGGGAGAAGAGGGATTCTGAGACCACAGGGACGGAGGGGAAGGGAGACTTGTAAATTCGAGGCGCCATGATAATTCCAGTGGAGGAGACGGAAAACGGAATTTGTGTTGGATTTGCTACTTATACATTTTCTGGCTCGGTATCTTGACGCAACCGGACAGGCCGAGCAGGTCGGTGTGACAAGTGACCCTGGTCCCTGGATCAGTCACCCTTTTCGCGTCACGTCACGCTCACGAAACTTGACAATCTCCTTTCTTTGACGACCCCGTCTTCTTCCTCCAAATGGCCTCCCTCCTCGAACGTCTCAGCGCTCCTCAGCCAGCAGGACCGGGTCCCATTCGCTCTCGTTCAAGTCAAAGCCGGTCTTCAACGCCCTATGTGTGTAGAAA
Organism: Pleurotus djamor; assembly: GCA_029747585.1. Lineage (NCBI taxonomy): Eukaryota > Fungi > Basidiomycota > Agaricomycetes > Agaricales > Pleurotaceae > Pleurotus > Pleurotus djamor. The sequence continues at coordinate 9,089 of JAPEVF010000241.1, read as the reverse complement.
TCCAACTATCCTTCGCGAGTAAGCCCCTCATTCGGAGCACGCCTCCAGAACCGTCCAAATCGACCGCCAAAAGGCGACATCGACTCACCGTGGTCGCACGACCTTTACGAGCAGCATAACTCGCTTTCAGCTCGTCTGAACCTCACCCCTTCGGCACCGAAGACCACTATCACTGCAATCGCACAAAAAGCATTGCGTGATGCCACAACGAAGGGAGGGGAGTTGAACATCAAGGGGGCTGGTTCACAGAACGTGGTCGAGATCACTGGTCTTGTGGAAGGAACGACTGCAGAAGACGTCGCGGCCATTTTCAAGCGGTGTGGCACTATCGTCAGTGCTAAGGCAGTACCTGGCGGAGAGCCAAAGATACGTGTTACGTTCAAAGACCCAGCGTCGGCGACTAGCGCGGTACAAAAGTTCAACGGCCAGGTCGCTGACGGCAAGACTCTCGCAGTCCGTGTCGTCGGTGCAACCACGACCTCCTTAGTTGGCAGGCTTGGAGGAGGAGCCGATGGTCTAGGGTTGGTGCAGCAAGAAGGCAGTGTGGATGTCCTCATGAACTCCAATGACTCTGGCTCGTGAGTCTTCCAGCTCCTCTCATCGCGAAAAGCAAATACTCAGCTTTTACGTACAGAAAGTTACGCTCTGACTCACTGCTGGGAACGGATCCGCGTGCGCAGGTCTTACTATCGCCTCCTGGCGCTAACCCAGCCGACTACACCCAAGCGTCATCATCGCGAGGTGGACAAACGAGGGGTCGTGGTAGGGGTCGTGGACGTGGTATTCGAGGAAGACGCGGTGGCCGTAATGGCACTTCTAGCGCCAAGATGGAGTTGGATTAGCTGCATCATTGTGAGTTTATCTCAACCCGTTTCCATTGCCTGACTCGTCTGGCGCGTAGGTTATATTTCGATTTCTCTCTTATACCTGTTTACCTATGCGTATCTTTCTGACCGTATTCTCTGTGTCCATCCCTCCCCTCTCCATAAAGTTGTTATACTCTTAGCGCTGCCTTGTACGAGTACCCTACAATCTCCCGCTTAGTTCATATATCACGCTCAGCGAACTGGCATAACCACGTTTCACAATTACGGACCACCCACTATGAAACCAGACGCAACGACGAGAAGTCGGGAACAAGGACCCACGAGGACGAGTTAATTTTCATTGTATCCTCGATCACGTGACTTGGAGAATGACCAAATAAGGCTAACGTGGTTGGGCGTCGATTATTGTTCTTTGCCTTCATTGTCCTCGTCCTTGGTCTTGCGTATTTCCGCCCAAGCGACGCCGAACAATGGTAGTCCAGTCGCCTGCGTGGTCGGAAGCCAAATAATAGGCATCACCAAATCCACATTACTTGTCATTTATAAGGTGGCACGCCCTTGTCGCATTGGCCTCACTTACCCCTTCCCCGCCCCTCGAGGCTCACTCTTTCTTTCTTTCCTTACGACTCTCATATCTCTCGGGTGCCGGTCTCCGTCCTTCATTATCTTTCATATCCTGCAAAGAAACAGGAACTCCCACTTGATTTCTTTTGAAACGACTTCATCGTAGACTCTCTTTTCACTTGCATCAACGATTAGAACTAAGAAATCATAATGCTTCCTCCACGATCATGTAAGTGGTCCTTCTATGCTAGAGTACGATAAACACATGCTTACCCGCAACTATCGCAGACATTTTCTACGGCTTGAACGCTGTCCGAGTCGTCAGCGTCGTTTCTCTCCTCTTGGTGTTCTCCAGCACCGTTTTCGTAATGGCGACGAACATTAAGGCTGTGAACGCCTTCGAAGCGGCCAAGGCTAATGGATCATTACGCTCTACGACAGACGATGGCACTGAAATCAACATGTTGGACTGCGATTATATCGAGTAAGCACGTCCCTCGTCTATCCCTCCCGAATCCCACTCACAGGCCTTTCTAGAGGAAGTACCGTACCCAACCAGCCTGCTGGTGTATTCTGGGCTGTCGTGTCTTCCCTTCTGATCATCTTCCAAGTCATCGCACTTCTCCGTGAGTCTTCATATCCCTCACGATACTACCCACATGCTCACCACGATGTAATATAGTCTCCGAACTCAGCTGGCCTATGAAGTTCTTTGATCGTTTCTTCCCCGTCCTGGGCTCCAACTTTGGCTTGGGAGCCCTAGGAATCTTCCAATGTCTCATCGGCGCTCAAATTCTCTCTCATCACGTTGACGATTTCACGTTGGGCGCAGCGATGCTCCTCTTCTCCGTTGGTTGCTTGAATATGTTACTTGGGTTGATCTTCCGTGAATCGGCGAAGAAGAAGCGATCCATCACTGCTTGGAGGGAAGAGTCCAAGGAGGTCCTCCCATCCAACTCTGGTTCCTTGAAGGAACCCGTTTTCCTTAACGCGACGCCGCAGTTCGCTCCGGCCCTTTACAATGGACGTCCCGAGGAAGAGAAATCCCCATTCTCCGACTATCACGCGTGGAATACCCCCAATCATACTGGAAGCACTACTCTCAATGACAAAGCCAGCCTCGGTTTCGGACGTCAGGGAGAGAAAGCTGCTGGTCTGCGTGGATTCCTCCTTCAACGCCCCGTTGAATCGCTACCCCGTTACGCGCCTCCTCCACCCTCCTCCACCCCACCCCCTCCCGCGCCTGCCTCTTCTCATGGTGGCAATAGCAAGCGCAACAGCAGGCGTTCTTCCACCTCGAGCTTCGCCTCGCCTTCTCAACCTCAAAGCCCAACCCTCTCGTACACCGAGTCGCGGCCTAGCACGCCCACAAACCAACAGACCCGGCCTACCTTCAAATCCAGCCCTACGGCATTGTAAATAACGCTCATGAAAGCTCCACCCCCACATTTTGACAATGTTGTGATTTACGGACACCTTGAACTATTCATGCTTAACTTACTTTGTTCTTAATTTGTTTTCGTGTTCATTACGCCTCCCCAACTCTTTTGTAGCCTTTAGATTGACACTTTGTGTGTCTATTTTTGCCACTCGTACACAATGTAGCATCATATTATTCTTTTTAGTCAATATTACATTGCCCTTGCATCCGATGCATTCCATTACTTCTCGTCTCGCCTCGTCGAAAGGCCTTTTTCGCAAGTGGAGGAGCTCCCCATAGAGTACACTCCATAAGCAGAACAAAGGTACTGGGCGACTTCGGCTATCAATGGTAATGGAAATGTAAAGTGTCTTAAAGGCCAGACGAATCTATAGGAGATACAAGCGTCATCTTAACCTTCCCCCGTTGTGTGTTCTTATCCTTCTCAACCGCAATTCGTACAGTCACTTTGTCGAAGACACCAATCTTGACTTCGCCCACACCATCGGAGCTACCAGGTATACTGATTGTATAGCTTTCCGCATCAAAGTTGGTCGAGTCGCGTTTGAACATGACGAGTCCCTCGATGCCCAATCTTGAAAGAAGGTGAATCGGTGAATACGCAGAAAAGAGGGAAGAGATGGCCGAAGACGCACTTATTCACGAACACACCAACACCGTTCCTGAATGTCCTGATAACGTAGGCTTCCTCAAGAACGCCATTGGCTTCTGCTTGAACCTCGCCTCTGCGCTTGAGTGCCAAACCGACATAGAATTCGACGCTAGCTCTTCCTGCCATTTGCGCCATTCGATGCCTTTTATTGACAACGTCCAGAATGCGTTCTACATTGCTCTTGGAGTGCAACGATGGATGTAGCGATGTGTAGCTGATGGCAGCAGATAGTTGTCGATGAGCGAGTACATCTGATGGTTGGGTAGTCAGCTAACGAGGTAAGGAAGATGGGATAAGCCCCCCACCAGCGTAACGACGAATTGGACTGGTGAAATGCGTATAGATTGGACTGGCGAGACCGTAATGGCCAAATGTATCTCGGCTCACACTCCCAGAGCAGAAGTATTCTGCCGACAGCATGCATCGCGTCGCCATGATACGCACCAGGGTATTAAATGCTGGTTCAGACGGATCCTATGTGAACGTGATGAGTAGAGTCCCCTGAAGGTGAAGTGGATAATACTCACTATACATTTATCGAGGGAAGCGGCCAAGGCTCCCGAGCTAGATACGTCCAGAGCCAAATTCTTCCGCTTCATGAGGATATCTTGCAGTTTTTCGAAGTTTCCTTTCGGAGGAGGCATATGTCGTCTTGAGGATACCAATGAACCTACATAGGCCTCGCAAACAGGACAGAGACTGACCTTAAAACAGCCGTCTGAGGGAACGTTTCTTGGATTTTCTGGGCGACGCTGATGTTCGCGAGCAACATGAACTCTTCAACCAAGCTATTCGTTTCCCGCAACTCCTTTTGCTCGACATCGATAGGGTCAGACGATTCAGCACTGTCAAGATGGATCTTGACTTCGGGCGACGCTAAGTTCAGCGCGCCTGCAGCCATTCGTTTCGCCTTGAGCTTAATAGCTAGTGAATTGAGCAAGCGGATACCAATGGTTAGGTCATCTTGGAGATGTCTATGGAGGATGTCAGCGTCAGCTAAGGATGACGAACGGACAAGACCTACGGATCATCCTTGCGAATTTGAGCTTCCTCATATGTGAAAGCCGCCTTGGAGGCTATCACTGATTTTGTGAAGCGCACATTCACGATGTCCGCATCAGGTGTCAGTTCCTAATTTCATGGCTTAGTGTAGGTGAAAAGGGAAGAGGAGTGGGAACTCATACCCATATTGCGGAGAAAGCCAGACGTTCGACGTAGGGTCTCAGAGAACACAGATTCGTCCCGAGCAAGGCGGGTAACATGTCGACTCGTTTGTCAACAAGATACACCGTCGTACCCCTCGATGCAGCTTCATTGTCCATCGGTGTGTCTGGTAAGACGAAGTTCGAAACATCGGCAATATCTGAATAAAGAGATGTGAGAAGCATTTTGGAATGACGACTGAAGTGTGCTTACGAACGCCAGCTTCGATGTTGCCGTTTGGAAGGTGTCTCGCGTGAAGAGCATCATCAATATCTTGACAACCTAGTACCAGTACACTTAGCAGACTGACGAGAGGTAGCGGAAAGTTCATACCTGGAGGATCAATACTACAAATAATCATATCCCTCAAGTCCTCCCTATCTCTCCATATTTGCCGCGCCCTGAGATCAGCAGTTCCATCTTGCGGCTTAGGGGGAACAACCCATTTATCACCCTCTTCAGGCAAGCAATCCATAACTCTCTTCCCAAAAGGCGCATAAACAACCCCATACTCTAACATCAAACTTTCTTGCTCGGCATTTTGATCACCAACAGCACCGAGGCGACGAACAAGGTGGCCTTCCGGGTTTCGTTTGTTTGAGGGCCATGTGTCGAAAGCGATTAGAAGCTTTTGTCCAATGAGGGAGGGTGCTTGTCGTGTGCGAATTCGGATGCGAGGGAGGAGGGATGAAGCAGGAATAGCTAGTAGGGGAGTCAAGCTGCGGGATGTTGATGTTGTGGACGATAAGGTAGGTGGAAGGGTGAGAGGGTCGATATGGCATACAACACTTAACAGAGAGATGAATCAGACGTCATGAAAAGAGAAGGGTATTTCGCTTACGGTCGCCAATTCCTCTTGATTATGCCAACAATCTTTCCGGTGGGTTGTCTCTCTTGTGCTTTTTTACGTTGCTCTTCTTCTTTCTGAGCTTCAGCCTGAAGCAACCTCCGTTCCAATGCAGCAGCATCGTCATCCACATCTTCTCCATCGCTCTCATCATCCCCAGCATCGTCGTTTTTCTGTGTGGCTATAGCACAATAAGCGATACGATTACAAGTTCCATGAGAAGTACGTACCGTCTCTTTCAACCACTTCGTCGGCTGGAGCTCGCCATTCACTTTCTGGGAACACTTCCACACAGACGACGTCGCCCTGGACAGCGCGGTTCATGTTGGACCGTCCGATGATTAGCACAGGTTTGGAAAAGGCTGGAACTGGGACAGAACCCTCGAGGTAGTTGTATTGATTTGCGTTAAAGTGACCTTGGTGAAGAGTCCCAGCTTTGACACCAGCCATTAATATCGAGTTTGGGAGATGCTAGAAAAATGACCGAGATTCAGCTTGGAAAAGATGATGTTAGAAGCTTGATGTACCTCATCGTACAAAGTTTGTCTAGCTTTCTCGGCGTCCGTATGATCGACTTCCTTGCCCTTTCCGCCCTCATCGACCTCCTCATCGGCGCCGGTGGCTGCGAGAAGGTCCATCAAGTGTGTGGCTTCCTTTGCCTGCTCGACATAGCGTCGTAGTGACGTGCATGGTATGCCTTCTTGCTCGGCTTTGCGTCGGTTGGCAACGTCGTCGGTGATGAGTACAACTTTGACGTTGGGAAGGGTTTGGTTTTGTATTGATTGGGACGCGGTAGGGCGAGAAGAAGTAGATCCACGACAATTCGCGGTGATGTGTTGGTTGTACCACGCGGTCGCTTTTCGTATACCTAGAGGAACCTTTTAGCAAGATTAAGAACCTCGGGATTGAAAGACGCGAACCTCGGTCGTTGCGATCGTTGGGCGTTTCGTTCTCCTCTCTGACCACCGCGGTTTCGCTGGAGGCAATCAGCGATCCTGGTTGCAAAGTGATAGAACGTGAACATACGATCTGAATTCATTGTAAAAGACCCAGACAGGCTTGTCCTCTCCGTGTATGAGGTTTCGTAGCCGATTGTAAAGGGGGAGAGATCGGTGTCGAACTTCTTCCATGACGGTTTGCAAGACGATCAGAGGTGCACGGAAGAGAGGTGATTCCAGGAGGTCCATCTTCACGCCCTCATCGTCAGCGAAGCAGGTAATTTATCAAAAAGGTTGATACTCACTTGTGCTAGGAAAATATTCGTATCTGGTAGGACAAAGTGACCATCTTTGTAACCAGCGTGTGTTTTGTCACCAAACTGAGGCAGCTCAGCGAAAGGTATAGGTGTCTCGGACGTCGTGCCCAGATTCGAGCACGCAGAGCAATATTGGACGCCGCATCCAACGTCCGTGCGTAGGTATCGCTCGCGAAGGACTAAAGCGTGAAAGTAATCAAAATACGGTCCATCCTCTGATTGGCATTATTCGGGACCTTTAATGACTTTTCCTCTTGCAGTCTTTTTGAAGAATTTCCGCTGAGTTATGACTGCCTCTGAGCGAGGTCTTTTGCGAATCGTAATATCGGGCATTATTTGCAGGAGCTCGTGTAAAGCTACACGCGTTCGGGAAATCTTCTGACTCTGAGTGTGATCGGTTTTTGATGGAAAACGTGTGAAACAAACGTCACGCCCAAGCCAACGGCTTCCACCTCAGCTCCCTCAGCACAAACCACAACTTTCCTTCCTACAGCCTACTGGTTTTTCCTCCCCCAAGGTGCGTCGCTGGCCACTTTCTGCTTTCATCCAATGGGCTCAACGTGTCTTTTGCAGGGCATCCGTTTCACTTTTGAAAACTTCCTCGTTTTACTGAGCATACGACTTCAAAATGGGCGGAGCTGGTGGGTCACCCTTGCTCTTAATTTACAGTGCTGCTGCTAAGTTTCCTGTCGGTTCGCTGTCCCATTTTGCTCGGTTTTCGCTTGTCTTTGCTGCGATGTGCCCTTCCGATAAGGCTGGCTGTTTTTGTTCGCTGTTCTGATGGCTGCGGGGCTGCTGTTCACCATGGTTTTCTTCGTGCGTAAAGCTCAGCTCGAACCTTGCGAGTAATTGAACTGACATGCTTTCCTGCGTAGATTATAATGTTTTCGGATTTGGAGTGCGACTACATCAACCCGATAGACCTCTGCAACAAGCTCAACCAAGTATGGCCTCGAGCCTCAAAGACTTTCGAATACTAACACTTTCTTCCTCTAGTTCGTTCTCCCGGAAAACATCGCTCATGCCTTCCTCACGACTTTGTTCCTCATTTCTGGCCAATGGACCGCCTTCATCCTTAATTTGCCGCTCGTCTTATTCAACATCAACAAGTACGCATGACTCGGCTAGTTTTATGCCGTCAACACGCTCACGTTGAACCTTCTTGCAGGATACGAAACAAGAACCACATGTACGACGCGACGGAGATCTTCCGAACCATTCCTGGGCACAAACGCGAAAGCTTCATAAAACTTGGGTTCTATCTCCTGTCCTTCTTCTACTACCTCTACCGGTGCGTCCTGGCCACCTTCGTCTCTATCTGTCTGTTACTGACTCCATGACCTCGCTATTACAGTATGATTGTCGCCCTTATCGCGGAGAGTGAGTAGAGGAACGTCCATGTTACTTTTTGCAACGAGGTAGCGTCGTGGTGTCCGAGTCGGATTGACGTCTGTAGATACTCACGGAATCTAAATCATGTCTTCACGCTCGATTTCAATTTCTAATGGACAGTCTTGTGCAGAATTCGCGAGCCCACAACTCCAACCATTGAGAGTACATACAACAAATGTGGATATTGGGATGGATGTACGAACTACCGACCCGACTCTATTCGTCTCGAAGAAATGAACAGTGTGATGGGTACTAAGACGTCCGATCGCTCAGGGCACGGCCTGACACTCGAACAACCGCGTAAATCGCCATAAAGATGGCGAGGCAGTCATGAGCAACATGGGGAAGAGATGGCCGTGTCGCCGCACAAAGAAAAATTTCCGCAGGATAATCAGCTTTATATAGTGGCAGAACGGGCGTGTGACCCTTTTTGGAAGGCCGACAGGGGTGACAATTGCAGTCGAAGCTGAGCGTTGGAAGCTCGAGGCGAAGCAACACTCGCATGGACCACGACTAGCCTCGCTGGCTCTACGCAAGAAGTGCCTTTATCAGGTGCACCATGTGGGCTACGCTCCGTTAGGCTCATATCAGTGACTGCAAAGGCTATAAAGAACCACATTATCCCCGACCTTTGCGACCACATCGGCCCCGTAACCATGGCCCTGTATCTCTGCGTCGACTGTGGAGGGTCGAAGACTGCTGCAGCCATCGCGAACGCCTCCGGAGAGATTATCGGACGAGCTTATGGTGGACCATCCAACTTTGCATATCTTGGCGTCGACGCTTTCATCGTGGCCGTCTCTGAGGCAGTTGGAGATGCTTTAAAGACATGCACATCGCCCCCATCCGAAGAGCGTGTCCCTCTTCCACCTACGATCGTGACTTTTGCGGCAGCATGGTTTGGGGTA